>CATKHJ010274999.1:0-34491 GCA_949750685.1 Vernicia montana | reverse complement strand
TTTTTTTAGAAAGCTATATAAAACTAAATATTATTTATTAAATATTTGATATTTAACTATTAATTAATATCTGTTAGTAATAAAGTGTCTTTCTAAATAATATAAGAGAACTCTTAATAACTTCTCCCTTCTAATAATTTTTAACATATAAAAGAAATATATATAATTAACATGCTTTTCATAGGAATAATTTTTTAAAAAATGTTTTTTTTTTCATAACTTATTTAAATGTATTTCCTAAATGAGAAACAAAATCATTAATTTTTTTTTTTTTTTATCCTCAAGAGATAAGAAATTAGTGCAACACAAACACACATATATAGCAAAAAAAAAAAAAAAAAAAAAAAGAGAGAGAGAGAGTTGTTATATTTTCTTTGTAAAGATCAATAAATAATGTTTTTTTTTTTTAGAAAGATCAATAATAAATAATGTTAAGAAGACAATTAAAGCGTTAATATCAATGACTAGCTAGTACACTTGGTGGATGATAAAGTTTTCACTTCTATGGTTTTTTTTTTTTTTAATTTATAATATAAATTATCAAAAAGGTTAATTAATTTGTTAATTTATTATTATTATATAATATATGATTTGTGAGCTATACCCACCACCTTCCATTACTAGGCTAAGGTTAGGGTTAGATATTTATTATTGTGAAAAAAAGAAGGCCTAGGGTTACATCTGCCAATTAAAAAAAAAAAAAAAGAAAAGAAAAGAAAATTTTATTAGGGTTTTTAAAGTCAAAACTAATCCCATTCTCTAACGAAGCAAGTGTATTACACGCACCAATCAAAATCTACATATATGGAAAAGGCATCTTTGGACTAAGATGATATGACAAGTGACTAATTTAAGTTATCCTCCAAACAGAGCGTGTAAATTACGCGTTTATAAAAACAGTAACTTTCACTATTAGCATCTAAGGGTTTTGCCTTTTATAAGCCTCACAAAATAAATAAATAAATAAATAAATAAACTTTTAATGGATTGTGATAAGACCCGCACCTTCCTTACACGTGTAATCTTCCTATTGGTTACCTTTCTATTTACTCAATTTCTCTCTATACCTTTCTCTCTTTCTCTCTCTAGACACACGTAAATATATTTATAATATAATATAATAAATATATTATTATGACATGGCATGGGCATGTGTAATGGATGATTTTAATATAGCAAAAATTAAAAAATAAAATAAAATAAATAAACTCTCTCTTTCTTTCTCAATATTTCTCTCTCTCTCTTTTTACCTAAAGGATCGAAAACCTCTCTCTCTCTCTCTCTCTCTTTGTTTTAGGGTTTTTAGAACAATCGCACTCTAAATTCTAGTCGATTAGCTTTGAATCTCTGTTCATAACTTTTTCCTTCTTTTTTGCCGCCAAATGCTCTTTCTGGTGGTACCATTTGTTGAGCTAGCCGTGAAGATTCGAAGAACTTGACTACTCCATATAAGATCGGGTCTGTTGACGATGGTCTAAGCTTAAATAAGGTATGTATTTTACTCTAATTACTTTGTTTTTTTTTTCCAATTTGTTTGTGTTTTTGTTTGGTTTTTGGGAATTTCTGTGAGTATTAGCTCAGTTTCTTCTGGTTTGTCTAAGGTTTTTATGTCATTTCACTGTGTTTTGTACGTCAACTTTAGTCATTATTATGTGTATTTTATTATCTCGATTTTTATTTTCACGGATGAATCTATAGATTTTCTGATATTTCATGTGATATTTTGGTAGTGGAAGCTATTTTTCACTGTTGACTAGTCATCAATTTATGTATTAAGAAACCCTAATTTAACTTTTTTTTTTTTTATAAAAAAAATTCGGATTGATCTGTGCTTGTGATTCTGATATTTTAAGTTGGAGCTTTTATTAGATTTGTGTTTGTTATTGTTTTAAGATTTTAGGGATTGGTCTTATTGTTTTAAACACTTTAATAAGTTTTTATTTATATAACCCTAATTAAGCTTATTATGGTTTATCTGAATTAATCTGCAATTGAAATGTATTTGTTCAATTACATTTTGAATTTGTTGTTTGTAAAGAGTTTTGATAAATTAATTGCATGATCTAAATTTTGTTGTAATGGTAAACTAGGGTTTGTAATTAAATTTTTTCCTTTTAAACATTGGCAACTGGTTGTTATTTTATGTTCTAAATCATTCTACATATTGTTAATTTTATTTTCTTATCCATTTAGAATGAGATCTCTCATGGAATATATCTTGTTTTTCACTATAAATATATTAACTATAAATTTAATTACAAAACCCTAACATGGTTTGTTTGGGACTTGAATAGTTTGCTTTGGATTGACTTTCATTTTCATCTGAACTATGTTGTAATTTGCATATGATAATGACATTACTTAAGCTATTTATGGTTTTGTGTGCATAGGAAATTATTTTTTTGAACAATTGGGGATATTTATGGTTGTAACATGGAGAAGAATATTGTGGTGGAGGAGAATCATCTAAGTGGCAATTCTAACCTTATCTCCAAGTCTGTGGAGTCATCCATAAAGATTGACTCCATATCTATAGATCTCATCAATACTAATGAGAAGATTTCTGCACCAAACTGTGAACATTTTTCAATACGGTAAGTGTTGATTTTTAATTGTTTATTAATTTTGTAGGCTTTATATTAGATTTCATGGCATATAGTTGCACATATATATGGATGAATGTATTTGCAGATGTGCATGAGAAAGAGAGAGAGCGTGTGTAACAGTGTAAGATCTTACTTGCTGTAATCCAATGAAGATCATTGAGAGTCTATGTAATGACCGGTGTTTATCACCTTGTTCAAAAGTTTTTTTCCTTCTGAATAATTGTTCTCACTTCTTTAGGTTGTTATTAACATTATTTTATGTTCATATACTTCATATATAGATATGTTATTGCTTTATCATTGAAGATATATGAGAATTCAATGAGAGAATTTGTTTGACTTTCTAATAGTTAGTGGTAATTGAGCTGCTTACTGCTGTTGGATGAGGTGAATTAATTGTAATTGCAATTAGACAAATATAGAGTGAGATTTGTTATGTTTAGATACAATTTTTTCTTTTGTACTGAGTTTTACCTTGTTACGAACTATATATCTTGTTAATGCCTGTAAACGATCGACTTCTGCATTTTCTACAGAACTATGCCTTACAAATTGCCTTTCTCCTGAATGCAGTGGATATGTATCAGAAATTTGTAAAAAGGACTGGAAGATGTGTTGGCCATTTGATTCAGACGGTGACAGTAATAAGCATGATGATCAAGCATGTGGGCTCCCTCCTTTACATGTTCCGAAGTTCAGATATTGGCGTTGCCAGAATTGCTTGTGGGATATCGGTGCCAATGGTGTTGGAAATGATTATGGGTCCATCCTTAAATCTTGTAGTGGTGGATTAAAATCCAATGGCATTTGTTCTCATATCCTTGATGATGTTGCAGTGCTGTTATCTGATTTCCAGCAAGCTCCAAAGGCTGACATTCTTGAGGAGAAAAAGGTTGATGTTAATGCTTCAGCTAATTTGAATAACCCCACAGAATATCATCCTTCATCATGCATTGATAAAAAAGAAACGAAAACTGAAGCTGCAAATGGTCCCGCCTTAGGTATGTATACTCCAATACAACTCATATGCAGACTCATATTCACCATATTAAATTATTTGGTCCATCTTTTGTGTTCTCTCCAGGGCGCCACAATAAGGAATCAGATGATAATTTGAATCAGGAAATGCATACATTAACTACAGAAATTTCAAGTCTGATGCAGAAAACTTGTCATACAGATGACATAGGTAAATTTGCTAACAATGATCTAAACTTGCTTGCCCAGGATCTGCAGTTAATTAAAACCAAAATTTTGAGATAGTTTTGATGCTTCTACACTTGTTCTAATAATAATGCTCCTGATACCTGCTGCAGGAAATCTCAAATCAAAACTTAATGGATCTATAGACCTGTACAAACCAGGCATTGGACATCATGAAGTTGCTGATGCTGAATTGTCTGAAAATCTCAATTGCATGGCTGCAAATGCGGCTAAGGCTCATGAACCAGGGAAAGTAATTTCTGCAGCTGATCAACACAAAGAGTTAACAGCTTGTGGAATGTCAAGAGAAGGTGGTAGTATGGAGGAGGCAGGTAGTGCTGACAAGTGTCTAGCAGGCAGGCATCCTTCCCTGGAGTTGGATGAATGTGATTATGCTTCATCAGAAAGTGCTGAGATCATGATTGAAAATAATCCTCAGGATCTTCATCGTGATAATTCAAGTGGGTCGCATCGCAGAAAAACTAGAAAAGTGCGCCTGCTTACTGAATTGCTGTGTGAAAATGGTGATGGAGACAGTGATAACATCAGGACTGATGGTTTTCTATCCAATGCCATTCCAGATACATCTGCAGCAGGCAATAAGCTGCATGCTCCCCAAGGTCAGGTGGCTATCCAAGGAAATTTCAGAAGGGTTTTGAGTCAACATAGGAAAAGGAAGTCGGATCCAGATGAAGATTGGAGACCCCTGGAAATGGGCTCTTCCAATAAAGCTTGTAAAGAAGTTAGGATCTTAAAGAGAGATGTGGAATCCACTGATGCAATTGCAAAGGCATTTGCTCGAATGCATTTACAAACTAGTATGAAGAAACATTGCACCAAACGCAGAATTGATGGAAGTTCTAGTATAGGTAGGAAGAAAAACAAAAAA
Source organism: Vernicia montana (assembly GCA_949750685.1). Classification (NCBI taxonomy): domain Eukaryota; kingdom Viridiplantae; phylum Streptophyta; class Magnoliopsida; order Malpighiales; family Euphorbiaceae; genus Vernicia; species Vernicia montana. Next base: position 29,793 of record CATKHJ010274999.1, on the reverse strand, counting down.
ACCCTGATTTTTGATGAAAGTTCATCCTTAATGCCCATAAAAGAAACTGTTTCAAATGATATTGGCAACATAACTGGAGATGATTCTAATGGTAATGCTGCTGATGGAGTTTTGCTTAAAGACGTGCATAATGCTGTTACAGAAAGAGAGGCAGATTTTTTTGCTTTGTCTGCCCAAAGAATGGATAGGAAACCTAGTTTAAAGAAGAAAAGCAAGATGCATCAAGTTGATGATCGGCAGGCTTCCTTAATTCCTCAGAATCATGGCATGCTCAGAGAAGATCTGATAACTAGGAAAGATGTTGAGTTCTTGCACACTAGGCCTGTAATGGTTCCATTTCATTCAGCTCAGGATGCGTCTGGTGAAAAAGGACCAAATCTTTCTCTTAACAGCTTCTTGACCACACAAAGATATGACACACAGAACAATCCACAGGTCACAAACGGGCAAATTTCTGTTTTGACACAGCAAGAGGGCGACGAAGATCATGTTAATAGGAAAGCTACAGAAACCAAGTATGTTGGAAATTTCGTTTTTGCTTCTAAACCTGTGCCAGATATGCCTTTTGGAAAAGGAGTATATAGTGACCTGAGTGGCAAGAGAATGCCCTTCCTTAATGAGAGGCAGAACTACACATCTCATGTTGAAATTGGAAGTTCTCATATGCAGCAAAAGGTAAGAGTTTTCCTGTTCTTGCTGCCCTCACTAGAATAGCGTGGTTTTATATGCTTTTTTGTGATTTATAAATGGAGCGAGACATGCATTTTCCCCCTGATTTTCTCTGTTATTTATTTGTTGCTGGTTTTGTTGTTTATAACGAATTTTTGGTATTTAAGTACCATTCAGATCTGAATGAAGCTTTTGTACAAGTATCAATCAAATCTGAGTGAATATAATTGATGTTAAGCTGTTGTAACTTGTTAATAGCTATGACTATGTATGAATTTATGTCAGGAAGCATCCTTATTGCTACATACTTTATAATTTAACTTTCCACACTTCTGATAGATTAAGAAAGATCTGCTTTTTGGACTTGTTTAGATTATCATTTGTATTTGGTTTCAGTGTCCGTAACAAGATAATATTGCTGGTGTTCTTTTTATTTTACAGCAATGTAGGTATACATGAGTACAATATAGGAAAAACCTTTTAACTTCGATGATTTGATTAGTTAATTGAAACTTTCTGATTTGACACATATTCAGATATCTTAGAATGATGAAGACTCTCTTTCCATGTGTGGCATAATTCTCATAGTTGGTTCTTAATGTGGCTTATGTTTGCTGCACTGAAGCAAGTTATGGGTGTTTCATACTCTTGATAGCATCCAATTTAGGTCAAACATTGGTCATCTTCATGGTATGCACTTAGAAATTTATGTAGCAACTAGCAAGGCACACCTATGTAAATCAATCCTTATACAGTTATGGGTTTTTTCTTTTTAACCTTGTGAAATTAAAATGATTTAGTGCTTCATAGCATGCCTTGATTGGAACAACCTTTGTTCTCTCTTTATTCAGAATTTTTATAGCACAAGCAGCAACTTGAAAAGAATTGGAATTCAGGAACATTCAGCATCTACAAGGAAAGACAGTGACCAGAGAATTAATAAAGTGTCTGAACAGGGAGCTTTAGATGACATTCCCATGGAAATTGTTGAGCTCATGGCAAAGCATCAGTATGAGAGGTGTCTTCCTGATGCAGAATTTGATAGATGCCAATTAGAAATGACTAATAACACTAAGAGTGTCCGGACAATGGATTTTAATAAAGCGTATGGGAAAGGGGAAAAGAGCTTATTTAAGCAGGAAACTACTGAAAAACGAAATTCTCACGCTAAACATGGAAGAAATGGAATTGTGAAGAGGGATGAAAACGTAGGACCTGCCAAACAGAAATCGGTTGATTGCTTTTCCCCAGCTGATTTAAACCAATTAAGTATGAGCAAACTACGACCTCCTACCCCAGCAGGGCCTGGGACTTTTTTTCAGTGTCAAGAGAAGTCATCATCAAGTGGAGTTCAACATTCTGCTTCTGGTTCTGGAAGGCAAAATAGTGCTCAAAGTTGCAAATGGATTGGGGATGTGGGGAATAGGTCCTTGCACAACTGTCTGCAGAGCTCAGGAACAGGTAATACATGCCAGGGCATCTCACAGCAAAGTAAAGAAACAACTCATCTTTGGTCCTCCATGATGCCAAATCACGTGCCTTTTGTGTATAGTATTCCTCAGAAGTGCAATGCTATAACTACTAATATAGATGTACTTTTGAAGTCTCCTAGCAGCATGCATAAGGAAAATACAAATGGCAATCGTGATCTTAAGTTTCTGAATCAGAATGTTTCCAGTTTTGGGAAGCAAAATAGGAACTTTGGTTCTGAGACTATCAGGAGATGTGCAGAGTACCCATTTGCTTGCAAACATAATGGGATTGAGCTTAATCAAAAGCCTATGGGATCTTTAGATCTGTATTCTAATGAAACCATACCAGCAATGCATTTGCTTAGCCTCATGGATGCAAGACTACGGTCCAGTGGACCAATAAATCTGGATGGAACCCCAAAGTTCCTCAAAAGACCTTCTGTAACTCATGATCAAGATCCTAAGGAGTTCTCTAGGATGGATTCTGGGGCCTATAAAGCCACCAATACCATGAAGCACATATCATACGATTATCATGGTAAAAATCAACTTGCAGAGGATTCTCACAGACGTATTTCTGCCATTCCAGCCGTAGTTGGTCCATCTGCTTCTTCATTTCAGCATGATAAATGTCTCAACAAGGCAACTGATTTTAGTGGTCAAGTTTCTCGAGAGAAAGTAAAGGGAAAAGACTCTGATGTGCACAGACAGAATGGAGGCTGTAGATTGCAAAAATCATCATCTCCAAGTGGTAATTTTGGCACCAATTGTGGATCCATTCCAGTTCATAGCATGCAGACAATGTTTTTTGCTGCACCAGATTCTATGGTGTTTCCTTTACAGTTCCGTGGATTGGAAAATTCAAGTAAACACAAGTTCGAGGCCTTTACTGGCATTCGACCTGTTCATCCCCAAAAAAGCAGTTCTGAGATTGGAATCTGCAGTGTGAACAGAAATCCTGCTGATTTTAGCGTACCAGAAGCTGGAAATATATACATGATTGCAGGTGAAGATCTAAAATTTGGAAAGGTGGTTCCTTTTTCAAATGGGTATCGCTCAACTAAATTGGTTGGGCTGAAGCGACAGAAGAAGCTTCCTGCTGTGAAAGAACATCGACGACATCTAATTTCATGATTATACCTAGATTCAATGCTGGTAGCTTTTAAAACCTCTATTGTATTCTTGGTTAATTCTTGCCTCTTTAATTGACTTTCTAATGTCTTTGCATGGGCATGTTATTGAATTTTGCTTACTTTGATTTCTGTTTTCTCAGCAGGTAAAGTCTTGGTTGTTTTACCAGCTTCTTCAAAATCAAAATATACCAGCAGCTTTATGAAGGATCAGATGGTAAATGCCAAAGTAATACTCTGGATACAAGTCAATCATTAATTCTGGAACCATGATTCCATTTACTTCAGGTTTTTGCTGAGCTATGGAAGCCATACTGGGTTTAAGGTCAGGCTTGTATATACTCACATGTGCCTTGACCTCCAGAAGTAAAATTATATGTATGTATTTTTGTATGTCTAGTATTTTGGTGTGCTTATTATTCAAGGTTTTGTTGATTATGGTAAAAGGTTCTATAGAAAGCCTAATGCTGCCCTTAATTCTCGAAAGGGCTTCCTTGTACTTCAATGAGGGCATCACTCCATTCGTGATTGGGGGAGTGGAAACAAAGAACAGGACATCGGCTAGTACGGTGTACTTGAATACCTCTGGCCGGAGATTGGTAGCAGGTTCGTCAATAAATCAGCAGTCAGAATTTTCACTTGTTATTTTCATTTTTTTTTTTTGTATCTTTGTTCATGTAGTATGAAAGGAAAGGGATGATGCATTGCTAAGTTTTGAGCTTGGAAAGAAACTCATTTAGCCAGATAGCATATCGTAAAAACAAAACAGCTGAGTTGATATAATAAACTTTCATTTGATATGCTGACGAAACTCTGCATTAAGCACCTGTTAAAGATTTGATTGTTGACTACACCTAGTGCTAGTTAATTTGTTGTTGTGGAATTGTTATTATGTTCATTTCTGGGGAAGTTAACAGAATGAAATATTGTGTGTAAATTGCTATGTATTTGTCTATGTAATACCCACGTTCCACTTTGCGTATCTAATACATTCATTATCTGTTTAATATTTATTTGCTATTCTTTTCAGCATTGTCTAAGCCAAAAGCTTTTACCAAATTGCTTTATTATTATTATTATTATTGAACTGAGTACCAAATAGCTTTGAACACATGACTTTCCAGGTTGCAAATTCTGAGAGATCAAACATATGCAAAGTTTCATTAATTTAATTCTTAGCCCTAAATCACAATAGAGTAATATTCATATTGTTACATACTATATATGATCTATGATATGAATATTATTAACACTTCTTGACTTGAGAACTATATAATATAATTAATTTCTCCACAGAATTCTCTTGTGAAATAGCTTGCTCACTAATTGCTAATTTTGTTCTTTTTCTAATTCTATATAATTCACAATTCATTAATTTGTTTTGTAAGACAATGAAGTAAAATATATGTTTATATATAATTCAAATGGTTGAAATGCAAAAATGAGATCTGCAATTTTTATCAAAATTAATTTTATATTTATAGAAAGTACATTTAATTATTTATTAAACAGAAAATTTCAAATTATTCCATTTTAATAGTTGCAATAGTTTGAATATGACTTCCAATAAAGAAATTACTTATCATATTTGTATTTTTTTTTTTTAAGCATGTAGTTCAACCTTCTTCTTTTTTTCATTTTCTTTTCAAACAACACAATTTACAAACTTTTGCATTCGTAAATTAAAAAAAAAAATAAAAAAATCCAAATAATTGGTTTCATTAATTACAATATATATTGCAATTAGGGTGCATCATAAGCCAATTTTTGGACATTATATTCAATCAGTATTTAGTTTCAATTTAACTATTGGAAACTAGTTGATAACTATTTTAACTTTCAATAGCTAGGTGAACCCTTTTAATAACAATTAGGTTTAGATTAACTCTTAAGAAACATATAAAAAGTAAATTCATTTTCAACTAGTGTAACCTTTAAAAATTATGATAAAATTTCTGCATATACAAGGGATTACAAAAATACCTTTATTTTATATTTAGCTACCTAGCTAGTTTGTAACCATGGTAAAGTCCGTTTAGCATATTAAGGTTGAAATTGTGTTTTTTTTTTTTTTTTTTTAGATGTTGAGAATTTTTTTTTTAAAAAAATACTTGGCTGTTTTGAAATTTTTATAATTAAAAGATATGAAGTTCATTTTTAAAAATAATTTTCAATGATTTTTAATCAATATTATTAACAAAAAGCTTTTCTCAATAACAATTTAGATAGTAATGCCAAATAATATATATATATATATATATATATATATATATATATATTCAAAAAATTATGGAAGAGTACAGACATAGATAAATTGTAAAATAATTAAATTATATCTCACATGTTGAGTGCCATAATTAACTGTGTTTGCTTAATTAATAATTGAATTAGATCACCCAATAAATAGAGTATTTTTGAGGTTCTTGACCCTTGTGTACGTGAATTTGTCTTGCAGCTTTTTCTTTGGAAGTTCTGGTTTTTAGTTATTAACTTTCAAGTTTCCTTGTCTCAAGAGGAGCTTGTGAAGTTAAATATGAAAATTCCTTTGATGCAAAGGGAAAAAAAATTAACAAGTGCTCTTTCCATTTATTTTTATCTGTTGTTTTTTATTATTTTAAATATTAAAAAATAATTAATTACGTTAAGTTTTAAAAATAAGATAACTAAATTACCCTTATTATAATATGTTCATTAATTATAGAATAGATGATAAGAATATAATTTGAAAAAAAAAATTAAAATCTTATTGATTTTCTAAAGTGACAGATATTTTGAAAAAAAATTTCTTCAAAATAGAATAGATAAAAATGAATGGAGAGAGTAATAAAATTGTTATAATTAAGCTTTTTAATTAGTATTGCCCCTTTATTAAAATAAAAAGCCTCAAATAAAAACTATTTAATTAAGGAAATATTTCCTTATTAGAATAGTTTTTACTTTTTGCCAACTTGAATAAAATCCCAATTTCAAATCTTCTTTTCCTCCTTGTAAACTCTAAAAAAGAAAAACAAAAAATCTAAAATTTGAACTATAGATTCTAGAGCTTTTAAATCCAATAAATATTTCTCATAAAAAAATCGATTAATTAGACGAGTATAAATAAATACAAATATTATGTTGAAAATTTTATTAACAATAAACATCCATCCACATCAAACTCTAAATTGTTTAGTTAAAGAAACTTAATGACATAATAAGAAATAAATCAACTTAAACATTGAAGTTTATTATAGGAAAGGCCTAGTTCGATAATTAGAAATGGCACCTTATTTTTTGCTGGTAAAAATGAGTATATATTTACTTTTTTAAAAAAAAGTCTCCATATTTCAACTTATAATCTCACAATTTTAATTTAAAGTTCTTAGTTGGAAACTCTTATTTAGTTCTTTTGGAGGAATATAGATAAGAGATTGATCCATCCCAAAGTTATTTTGGCCATGTTTGGATAGAGGGATTTTGAATGATGGAATTCATCAAATTCATGAATTTCATCCAAATTTCATCCAAATTTACCGTTTGATTGATAAAAATGATGGTGAAATTCATGAATTTTAAAAAATCTTTCATTTATTACAATCATTTCTTTTTGAGAGATTTAAATATCCCACCTGAGAGATGAGATTTTGCTAATTCTATCATTTTAGATGGATAATGGAATTTACTATTGAATAAATATTCCAAAATTATCCTTTTATATAATTGTAAATTATAAAAATATTATTAATTTTATATTAAGATAAAATATAATATTTAATTATAAATATTTTGGATCACTTTCTTTTATTATTATTATTAAATTATTATTTTTTATTTAAACTAATTTATTTTATTTGAATAATATTATTATTTTTTTCACTTATATGCATGTGTTGGTGTCGATAATTGAAGTATGATCTTTAAAAGAACTCATGTTGGAGGTATGAAAAGTTTTTATAATAATCTTATACCAAAAATTAATAAACTTTGGAAATGAGTTTATTTAAAATATGATAACTTGAGATGTTTATTTAAATGAGTTTCTTTTCATCTTAGATGATGAAATCATCTTTAAATTTAAATAAATTTATTGATCTCTGTATATTTGATTAAGTTTTGATAATGTCAAAATCTTATTAATTTTAATTTATTACTCTAAACCATACATGAGTTTTATGACCTGTAAATTTCATGAAATTAAATTTTAAGAAATTAAAAGTTATGCTCATGAATGAATTTTTATTGCCATGAATATTATCAACATTCATACATTGATAAAAGACGTAGAAAATAAACAACCTTCTGAAATTGTTTTACACTCATTAAAAAAGTATTGGATATGAAATTCGAACTTATTTAATAATTTACTTAAACTTTTAGTTTAAAATTTAGGTTTATTCTATTAACTAAATCGAATTATTCATTAGTGAAAAAAAAAAAAAAACATAGTAGAACAGAGTAAATAAAAAGCATCCGCACCCATTGAGACTTATTCATGCTCATGATATCAATTCACAAAGAGAAGAATAGAAATATAGAAAGCTCCTTCATGCCCATGAAGAATTGTTCATGACAGGAAGTTCATTGAAAAAATAGGGTAAATTAATAATTTATTTTAAAAATCTATGGAATTTAATTGTTCAACCAAATATTAGTGTATGAGAATGTAAATCATAAATCCAAATATTTTGTTTTGTTTTGTTTTGTTTTGATACCAAATAGTGAAATTTATTAATTCCATTGATTTCACATTTCATGATTTTTATTTCCATGGATTTTGAATATTAATTAATAATACTCAAAATATCATGCATAAAATATATTCATCATTATATTTTTTAATCAATTGAGTTTCAACTTATATTTGAAATTACAATCTCACACTTTTGAAGATGAATATATAATATATACATCATTATATTGTTTATTTTATTTTATGTATTATATCTTTTATTTTAGGCAAAATACATCTTTGAGCCCCTAAGCTTTTATAAATTTTTCTATTAATTTCTTAAATATTTATTTATCCACATTGAATCCTCAAACTTTTATGTTTTTTTTTTTTTTATATATTAAAGGGTTTTTTTTAATGACTGTTAGCGATATTAATTAAATAAGTGTGATGCTTCTCAAAATTAATGACATTTGATAAGTATGTATTTAAAAATAAAAACTCCTCAGGAAAAAAAGATTTGTTATAATAAAGTATAAACATGAAATACATATAGATGATGACAAATAATAAAAACTCTTCCAGAGTGCCGAATACTTCCATCCGTTTCCGAATGTATAAAGCTCATGCAATTTTTCCTCAGAAAAAGTTATAAAAAAAAAAAAAAAAAATCTCATGCAGATCGCTTTATTCCAAGTAATTATTCCAGTTGAGTTGACCTTTTATTCCTTTTTTTTTTTTAAAGGATATGATTATTATTTTTTAGTTTTTTTTATATGATTATTAAAGATTTTTCTTTTTTAGGAAATAACTAAATTTTTAATTAGAGATCACTTGAGAATTTTTTGTCAAAACTTTACTGGAGTGACTGATGTAGCATGACCCATCATCCCAGCCATTTAATTTAGCACGTCACTTCAGATTCACATCAGATAAACTTTAGTGATCACATAAAACTCTCAAAGTTTAGTGATTGTTAAGATAATTTATATTTTTTTTATTCAAAATATTCTTTTAATTATTTTTACTAATATTTTTTAAATTATTTTTTATTTTTTATCAAAATATTCTTTTAATTTTTTAAGTGTAAATATTTTTCTAATTTAAATTTTATTTAATTTTTATAAATTCAAATAATAAATTTTTCTTAAAATCAATCTATGAATAAAAACCATCGGTTATTTTTTTCATTCAAAATATTCTTAATTTTTTAAGTGGAAATATTCTTCTAATTTAAATTTTAGAAAGAAAATAAAAAATATTTTACTACATTAAAATTTAAATAAGTTATTTATTAATTTTAATATAAAATATCTAATAAACCTTAAATTTTAATTATTGAGTTGTACATTTTATACAAGAATTTATATAAATTTTTTAGGTCATCTAATAGTCTTAATTTATTAGAAGAATATCTTCTAATTTAGTAAATTTAAATTAAAAGAATGTTTTAAATGAAAAAAAAAAAGTAACCAATGATTTTAGATTTATAGATTGATTTTTAAGAAAAAATTATTGTTTGAATTTATGAAAATTAAATAAAGTTTAAATTAGAAGAATATTTTCGCTTAAAAGAATTTAAAAAATATTTTGATAAAGAAAATAAAAAATAATTAAAATAATATTTTGAATAAAAAATAATTAAAAAAATTAAAAGGTAAAAAATATAAATGGTTCCAAAAATTATTAAATTTTGAGATTTTTTCTAATGTAATTACTAAGATTTATATGATGTATATTCGAAGTATTATATTGAGTCAGATGACTGGGAGGACGTGTCATGCCGCGTCAGATTTTGATTGAAAACTCTTAGATAACCTTTGATTGAAAAAAAAAAAAAAAATTAGGTATTCGCCTATAAAAATTTTTCCTATAGTGACCATATTGAAAAATAACCAAATTTTAGTTTTTAGTTTTTTTACTCTTTTAAGATTAAATAAATATATTTGTATAAATTTTTTAGAATAAATTATTATTTTATTTTTGAAATTTGACTTAATTAACTAATATATCTATATTTTTTAAAAAATTAACTAAATTATTTTTACATTTTCAATTCGTCAAATTATTTAATCATTCTATTTATTTTTTTTTAATTTTTTCTATTAAAAAAGTTTAAAAACATTAAAAAATAATAATTTTTTTATTTAAAGTACCTTCTTTCTTTCTTTCTCTCTCTCTCTCTCACAAAACCACCACTCACCCCTTCCTTCTCTCTGTCTCTCTCTCTCTCTCTCTCTCTCTCCAGACCACCACTCACCAGATAACCATCATCATCATCATCATCTGCAACCTTCCTAAAACCCTCCATTTTTTTTTCCTATTACATGCTTTTTAAGCTTTATCTTGTCATTACTCACTCATATTATGCCATTTTTGGATAATAATCATGCTACTCTTACACTCTTTATAACACCATTTGCAGACATTTTCTTCTTCTTTTCTTTTTAATTACTTCTTTTACAATATTTAAAACCTTCAAGAACCGTCCAAGATTGGAAACATATAGCAACAATCAATTGGGTTTTATGCATTTTCTTTACTTGGAATTTCCATAATCTCTCAAAAATAGAAAACTAAACCAATTTCCTAGCTGTATCTCTCTTCAATGTAATTGTGAAGTTGTAACCCCTTTAATTACCTGGGTCTTTGGTGTTTTTAGCAAAATTTATTTGAATGTCCAGGTGGGTTTTTGTTTTTCATTTCTTGTTTTTTTCAGATGAGAAACAAAGAGTTTTGGAATTATTATGTTAATAATGGACAATGTGGGTTTTGGTTTTGTTTGTTGTTGTTGTTAGAAAAGTACAAATGCTGAAAGAATTAATAGTTAATTCAACAAGATTTGTCATTAAGGAAAAATGATGAAAATAATTAAGGGAAATTTAAGGAAAAATGATAAGTATTTTAGTATTTTTATATATTTTTAACAGTAAAAAATTGGTGGAAAGACGTTGACAAAATCAAAATTAAAAAGTTATTTAATTAGTTTTCTTTTAAAAAAAATCATCTAATTAATTAGGTCAAAACTCATAAATGAAATAATAATTTATCCGTATTTTTATTACTATATAAATAAAAATATACATGAAATAACATGATTACTATATATTCTAATATAAAAGGCATTTTCACTCATATAAATAATGCCTTTTAAAATATATTATAATTTTTATATTTTAAAGTTAATTTAAAATTTTTTTTTAAAAATAGTATCACTCATCATAATTATTTTTATTATTTTAAAAAATAATACTCATTAAAATAATATATTATAATTTTTATATTACCGTCCACTAATCATAATTTTTATATTTTAAAAATAATTTTTTTAATATCTATATATATTCTAATATAAAAGGCATTATGATTAGTAATTACTTAAACCATATATTTAAGATATGTTATATTCATCAACTTACCTATTTGTTTTATTTTTATATTTTTCTCTCATCAAATTATTATGGCTTGAGTATCAAATCTTTTTCAACACTTGTTTCTCTTTTTTGCATGTTACATTCATTCCTTAACCATATTTATTATAATATTTAATCATATTCTTTAAATATTAAAAAATAAAACATTTAGAAATTAATTAAAATTAAAATATAAATACTGTTAACCAATAAAAATGATTAATTTCTATATCTTCTCCATTTTCACTCCTAAATATCAATCCAAATTATAATAAAAAGGGAGGACAATAGGAAAAACCCAACAAACTACAAACCACATTTAATCACGATAAACATAATTTAGCATAAAAACATTTACTATAATTTAGCAATAAATTCATATTTTAATTTCCATTTCACCCCTCCAAAAACCATGCACGCGCCTCCTCTAAACAGCTTGCTCGTAGTGGTCAATAATGAGGCAGCTGCAAAGAATAAAGAGGGATGACATGACAACAGGACAGGCTTTGATCAAAATCCTAGCATACGCGCCACCACAAGAAGTGGCGTTACACTTCTCTACTCCGGAGAACGAATACACATACAAATTTTTTTCCTAACCATATCAAATTTCAAAATATCATCCACAAAATATTTAGTTTCAAAGTTTTTTTTTTTTTTGGGGCAAAAAAAAAAAGTTATGATTATTATTTTTATTTTTTTTTGATACGGAGGAGTGCTAAAAGCCACCAAAAACAAAACAAAAACAGAGAGCCTCAAGTTCGAACATTCCTAGGCCTGCAAACTCCAACAACGTCTCTCAGCAGCATCTGCAACACCGCAGTAGGACAATCTTCAAGCTCGTGGTACCCTCTGTGAAACTGCAAGGCTTTGTTGGCCAGCAAATCAGCAGCATTATTGCCTTCCCCATACACATGCTGTATCTGAGCCCTCCAATCCTGCTGCAATAGCTCATTACAAGCTTGAACAAGATTAGCTTGAAGACCTTGACAATCCACTTGCTTCGTGAGCCTGACTCCACCACCAGCACCGAGTCTATTTCAAGAATGAGTTGTCTGATGATCTGATCCCAAGCTTCCAAGCCAACAACAGCCCCTTCAATACAGCCCAAAGTTCATCATCAACGGCATTGCAAATCCTAATATTCAAGACAAACTCTCAGACCCAGTTGCCTCTAAAATCTCTGATCAAACCACCTACCCCTGCATTACCAGGATTTCCTTTTCTACAGCCGTCAGTATTTAGTTTAAACCACTCTTCTAATGGGAATTTCTCAGTACAGTCAGCTTATCTAGCTCAAAAAAGTGAGGTTCAATGTAAAGATAGCAAGATTTGGAAGACCATATGGAGCCTTGCTATTCCTCAACGGGTTAGATCCTTCATTTGGCTTGCTTATCATGAGAAAATTATGAGCAATTCTGAAAGGGTAAAAAGAGGTTTCTCTGGCAGTCCGTTGTGCACCCTTTGTAATCAAGCCATTGAAACTCCGGTTCATATTTTCAGAGATTGTCAATATGCAAATCAGGTTAATTTGGGTTGTATTCAATCCTCCTCCTTCTTTTAACAATCAGCAATCCTTGTCTTTCCAAGATTGGATTACTCGAAACTTGAAACGAGATAAGCATTTGGAGTTCCAAAACAAATGGAAGGATTTTTTTGCTTTAACTGTTTGGTGGCTCTGGAAATGGAGGTGTGGTTATGTGTTTCGAAAGGAGAAGCACCCGGCTAAGGAATAATTTTTCACAAATTGAGCAAGCTTTTAATCACGTCAGTTTTGCTATGCTGCCGCCAACAAGAGAAATACGATTTTGATTGGTTGGAGTTTCGAAGTTATTTTATGTGGTAATAATGTTGTTTAAACATAATATTAATGATAATAAAATGTTAGTGAACTAATAATAATTGATGAAACTGAAGATGTTACTAAAATTACAATAAAATTTGATTTTTTATTTATTTTTTTTTTATAGAAATAACATAAAAATTTATTCATTCATTACCTTATATCTCATTCAATTTTGCTCTATCTAAAATAACTTTTTACCTTATATAAAATCTACTCTCTCTAACCCTAAGAGTTAACTTAATTGGTAAAGGAATTTACTACTCTTCTTATTAATATGGGTTCAATCGTCAGAATCAGACAATAAATATGAATTTTTCCTCATTTACGAATTCTCTAGTTATGATGTGAATGGTCTACTTTTGATCGGACCAGAGAGTTAGACTTAGTATGATCCGCGAAAACTGATATGTGGTATCACCTTACTGCTAAATAAATAAAAAAAAATCTACTCCCCTAACTAAAATAGATATTAAATATGAAATTTTAGGCAAAATCCATATTTTAGCTTTGAATTTTTACCCCTCTAATCAAATAAATTTGCTCAATAAATTACTTTCTCAATACTCAGTAAAGAGAACTTATTTAGAAAATTCAAATAAGTGACAAAATATGGATTCAATGTGTATATAAAGGCTCAAAATTCAGGGGTCAAACATGGATTTTGCCAATTTTCAAACTAAAATTTCAAATCTCAACCATTTAAAATTTAAACATGGTTGAAGATGGATTTCAAAACCCTAAGATAATCTTATGGATTTTGAAACTTTTCTGGAGATGTCCTCGTACAAAATTTGTAGATTATTGTTTCATAATTGGATATGTAATTTAGTGATTGCATGACTGGTGTTTATTAAATTTTGTTATTTTGTAATGTAAAGCTGTTTTCTTTAGTTTTGGACTTTTGTAACTAAAAAAAACCAAATATATTGTTCTTTTTTTTTTTTCTGTTCTTTTTCAGGAAAGAATGGCGTACATGAAAGAAAATTCTCATCTAACAAACAAGGGGATGCAAAGGAGTACCATATTGAAACTTTATGTTTGATATATTGTAATATTACATGTAATTATGGCATACCAGACATAGTCCCAATGTTTCATGTGGTTGAGGATGATGAGTACCTGCAAACCCTAGCTTCTTTATAAACAAGACCTGGTCTGCAAAAATACCCATTTTTGGGGCTGCAATGTCTGTCTTCTGAACATATACATTGTCCCTCTAGGGCACAACCATCATCTTCCCCACCTACTTTTCCCAACAATACCTCATCCGACCAGTCACTAGTAAACAAAGTTTGAGGATCTAATTGCTTCTTTGCTGCAAGAAACTTACCAAAATTTGGATACTTACTCTGCAAATCCAAGAATGCCAAGTTCCTATTCTTAGCCCAATGTGGTTTAGCCCCATATTTGAAAAATGCCATTTGTTCTACTTCTTCCCATATATCTTGATTTAATCTTGGAGTTGAAGGATCATTGGACCGATAATAGTTAAAATCAAGAACAATTGAATCCTCAGATTGTCCTAGATATGCCTCAGAAGCCTTAATAAATCTGATCAAGAACCCATTATAGATATCAACCCCACAAAAATTTTCAGGTTTAAGGTCTCTCAATTTTTTCACGTCTCTAATAAAATCTTCAAATTTTGAAGCTGAGAAGATTGCTGTAGTCTCATAAAAGAAAAGCCCATTAATTCTTGGATCCCAAGCACAAGAATCATCAGTTCTTGTTTCAGGTGAATATAAACAAGAACCTGAAGTCTGCATTTTCCCCTGATGACCCACTACAGGATAGCCCGTAAAGATTAGGCCATTCTTCAATCCATTAGCAACTAACTTCTTAAATCCCACAAATGAAGATGCTAATAAGCATTTTCCATTCACATTTTTCGCCTTTTCCAACAATTTCTCTGTATAATTTTACATGTAAAAAACAGAGGCTGAACACAAGAAACAGAACTTGAAAATGGAAACAGAGTCATAAAACAGTACCTGCTGCTCTAGTTGATTGGGATACAAGAATAGGGTTGGATTGAAAACCAAGAAAGTCAAATACTCCATTACCAGAGGTGTTTAGTGGAACTCTGAAATCATATCTGTACACAGCTATATGCCTTGATGGGTACCAAGTAATATCACCAAATTCATATTTTTTCCCATGATCTATGATAATTTCCTCTATGCTTCCATCATCTGTGAAATTGTACGTTATGCTTCTTTTGAATGCTGGCTCCACTAACAGCTTCACCTATGATTTATTTTCACATATTAATTCAATAAATAAACTCACTTGCAATAATATATTCAACTATTGTTTTTCTTCTGATTAATTAGCGTGGTTTTGGCATTACGGTTAATTAGTTTTTTCCAATATGTGTTTACTTAATTTAGAGTTTAGAAAACCATGGTTTGGGAGCTTTTCTCAAATCATTGTTTATAAAAATAATTTTAAAAATTTAAAATAATAATTAAAAAAAAAACAGTTCCTAATGTAATTTTGGGAGCTTCAATTGTAAATGGGCTTCAACTGAGTTGGATTTGGTGACAAAATTTCTTATCCAAACCCAAATTTTTTTTAAGTTGGGCGAAATTGGATAGTAGGTTCCTAATTTGCCAACACCTCTAGAATGAAGATTTAAACTTATAATCCTTCAATTTCGAAAATGACTCTAATGCTATTGATCAAAAGATAATTAATCGGTGTAAATTCAACTATTCAAGCAACAAAATTAATCAAAATAAGAAGTTACCTTGGAGATGACACCCAACATTCCTAATGATACTTTAGCTACATTAAGCAGAGGATCTTGAGCTCCAATTCTGATAATTTTTGCATACCCTTCAGATTCTTTTGCTGGAACTACAAGATTAAGGCCAATAACATGATCATGAACTGCTCCACCATTTCCCCACCAAGAACTTCCATGAGCTCCAGTGCTAATGACTCCTCCAACACTCACACCCTCCCAATATGGAGATGCAACTAAGCTAAATCCAGCTTCTTCAACTTTATCAATTAGCTCTCTTAGACCCACTCCAGAATCTACTGTGACAGCTAAATTAGCCCTATCAATTTCAATGCTGGTGCTATGATTCAATGTACTAATTAGAATTGAATTCCTATATTGTGAACCAGGACAAGCCAATTTGGGTATTGTGTGTGAAAATTTGCTAACAACTTTAACTTTGAGGTTATTTTTATTAGCATGTGCAATAGCTAAACGAAGCTCTTCTTCTGTAGAAGGGTATAAAACTTTAGGAACATAACAAGCCTTTCTATCATTCCAAGCACCATAGGAGTTGAAAAGGGTGCAGCCAGTGGTGTTACAGTGAACCGGTAGTGGTGGTGGCATGGCTTGGATGGCTAGTAGGGTTAGACCCCAAAGAACAATAACACACCATAAATAAACCATAACCATTAATTTTAGGCTTAATTGGCTAAATGGAATTTCTGAGTTTTGTACACTTTGTTTTTCTTCAATTTTTGCAATGGAGAATTTGGTTGATAAAAAGGCCATTCCTTTTATTAAATTTTGGATGCAAAGTAGTCAATGCTTTGAAGGGAAGTCATATAAATTATACGCAAAGATATATATATATATAATAAAAAAAAATTGTTTTCTTTGGAGTAGTAGAAAGAGTAAGTTATGATTATTTTTAGCCTATCTATAGAAGTGTTCACATTATCAAAGTTTGATAAAATGAAAAAGATATTTAAAGGGTTACTTTTTTTTTTTCCCATAAATTTCTATTTTATTTCTAGTGAGATATGAATTTTTAATTAAGATCGGATATGACATTTTTTATTTTATTATTATTTTTTTTATATAGAGATTTTAAATTTTAATAGAATAAAGTAATTTGGAAACATTAAGGTTTAATAAATTAGTGGGCACAGTTGTGAAGAAAAATAATCTATTAGCTAATGGGGTTAGGTTTGTAGAGTGCACCAAAGTAGGCAGTAGGCACAGCTTGCTTTCAAATTTATTTGCAGTGGCTCCCTCTCTCATTAAAGTTTGATAAATTAGTGGACACAATAATTTTTTGTTAATTCATTTTTTTAAATTGGTGTGTCATTAATCAACTCAAATAGGTGAATTTAGTAGATTTAAACATATTTAATAGGAATTAAGAAATTCTCATTGTTCTATCATTATATTTGCAGTAAAATATTTGCGATTTACGAATCAGTTTGCTTTTATTAAAATAGTTGATTTTATATCAAATTTTTTTCTATTAGAATTTGTATTCAATTAATGACGATTAATAAAATTTAAATTTATTTAAAAAAAAAGGAATTCACAATTAAAAAAAATATGCCTCTTATAATCTAATTTTTAATATCAAAATCTTTTTCCCAAAAAATCAAAATTCTAGCCGATAAACAAGAAGCAAATCCATTTATTAATTAATTTAACTAACTTTATATATATATATATATATATATATATATATATATATGTTTAAAAGGATTTAAATGTTAAAATAGAAACTTTTAATTTTGTACTCTACAATATTAGTACTAGGTAGGTAGACTCTAGTTTATTAACCTTAATATTTATATAATCTCAAACTTATTTTTTCAAATTGAGATTTTGGAATTGTACTCCATTAGAAAAAAAAAAAAAAAAAAAAAAAAAAAAAAAGAAACAATTTAACCTTATTTAAAGAGAGAATATATAAATATTAAAATTATCAATTTATCAAAAAAATTTTGACATTTGAAGTATAATTGCAATAATTTTTTTTTAATTAAGATAAAATTATCTATTTTTTGAAAATAGGATATAATTGTAAAAAAAATATATATAAAATTTAAGATAGATTTATTCAATAGACTAATATTTTTTTTAACAAATTTGACACTATTGAAATTCTAATTTGAGACTACACGATTTTGAAAACAAAACTAATTTAATTAGTTGGTTATTACAAATCTATTGAAATTCTCATATTTCTTTAATATATATATATATAAAAAACAAAAAATGGGCTATTTTTATATAATAACTTAATAAGATTGCATTACATAACTTTATTTATAAGTGGGCACAATCACAAAGCCAGTCTCTTGGCTTTGGTAGACAGCTCACATCTCACAGATGAAGTAGCAGAATTCACAATTGCATATTGAATCTTGTCTGGGCCCCCACCACCACATGTATTCCTGACACGCAATTTCCACATTTTCATATCAATTTGCTCTTCATTCTTTTTTGTTTCTTTCTCCAACTTTCTTTCTTTCTTTCTTTCTGTTTTTTAGCAAAATCAGTCCATCACATTTTAAAATCCAATTATCTCAATGAGACTTGTTTAATCCTCAAATCTAGAATTTTTTCAATACTTAATTCTAAAATTTCTGCAAATTATGAGAGCATAATTAGGATCTAAAACCTAAGAATAGAATTTCAAATTATAAATCTATTTTTTTTTTATTTCAAAAAAAAAAAAAAAAAACTTAAAAGCTTAATACTAGCTTAATGGCTAAATTTAAAAGCTTAATCTCATGAAATTATATTAGTTTCTAAAAACTCATGTTTCATTAAATACTAAAGTTGTATTTTTTTAATTTATTCTCAAAAAAAGGTTGTATATTTTTTAATACATTAGAAATTAAAGCTTTATTTCTTTCATAAAAATATATATATATTTTACTACCAAAAAAAACCCTCATTTTTCACCAAAAAAAAAAAAAAAAAAAACCTCATTGAAGAAAAATGAATTCTTAATTTTAAAAGGATTTTTTTCATGCCTTGCATTCTACACTTAATAAAAAGGTAAGCAATCTTTCCCCAAAAGGGGGAATAAAAGCAATCTAAAAGTAATTCACTGTGACATCTATCATTTTTATTTTATTCAAATAAATTAGAAATTTTTGGGCAAAAAAAAAAAATTAGAAATTAGAAATATTAATTCTAAATTCATAATCTAATTAATCTTATTCATTACAAAATACAACTTTTTCTAATTGTTCCAAACTCTAATAATAATTTTCACTAATAAAATAATTTCCACGAGAAACAAAACCTAGAATTCATATAATAAAAAAAAAGAACAAAAACTTATCCCTGACATTCACAACCCCCAAAACTAAGACTTTGCTAATTAATATGCCAATTAGCCTATTTTATACTGACTTACAGGTTAGGGTAGTTTCAAAATAAAATAAAATAAACAATCCTCCAATGAGAAATACATATTCCCATTTTTTTTTTATTCTGATTAAAAATATTATTGAGCAATTTATGCATCAGTTCAGTCCAAAGTCCAAACTATTATCATTTTCTGTCTATTTTTTTTGCAATTTTATTAAGTTAAAAATCGATGAACTTTTAAATACTTGAGTTAGTGAAATCCCTCGTACTAAAAAATTAAAAAAATGCTCACAATTAAATGCAATGCAACTAAAAAAAAACAGTATGAAATTATGAAAATACCAAAATGACAAATATCAACAACTTTTATACACCTAAAAATATTAAACGCAACTTTGTACCAAAGGAAGTGAAATTCAAATCACTCAACGGTAGAAATGCGAAATCGCCTTTCTCTCCACCTTTAGACTAATCAAAATCAAATCATAACCGTTCATTTCCATCCTGGGTTGAGTCCAGCCGTCCATACTCTTGAAGAACCTTCAAGAGCTGGGCACCTTTCCTCTTCGCTCTTACTGTGCAATCCCCTTGCAATGCCAATACAACTGCACGCGCCACCTCCTCAGGCGGCGCGTGATGCACCTGCTCATCTGATACACCTCCACCATAAACCACAGCAAGTGCACTTATGGCATATTCTTTTCCTCTTCCTTCCATTTCCCCCATCTTAGCCACCATTACAGGCATGGCCAGTGCATGGGCACGCAGCTCCGCTGCACCTTCCTCCACAGTACATAATAGCTCCAACGCCGCTAATGCCCGCTCCGCTGTAGGCCCTTCCAGCTCCATTGCAACTTCCACCACAGCCCCTACAGTCCCAGCCTTCACTGCCACGTGGCGGTTTTCTTCAGCCAAGCAAAGCGCTAACAAAATTTTCGTTGCCGGTTTTGCTCCCGCCTTGTTTTTCAAATTGACCACTAACGCACGCATAAGTTCAAGTGGGCAAACCGGGTCAGGGTCAGACGGAGGGTTGGGAACTAGTGAGCGTTCTAAGAGGTGGAGAGCAGCAAGCTTCTCGGATTCAGACCCGCTACTGAGTTGGAGTTCGGCTACATGGAAGAGTTCTTGGAGTTTGGTGGAATGAATTGGTGGCGGTAATGGATGTGGGACTAATGGGAGTGTGGAGTCAGTTTTGGGTTGTGTATCAGTTTCTGGAGCAAAGTGTTTGTGGAGGGGAGATGTTAATAGAGGGAATCTCCATTGAGTGAAGCTCTGGGAAGTAGAGGAGGAGGAAGACGAGGAGGATTCAGCTTGTGGGGCTTTCAAGAGTAGGGGTTGAGTTTGTGGCTGTCGTGGTAACACTGGTGGAGGCGGTGGCGATGATGGAGGAGGAGGAGGAGGGAGTGAAGTGGGTAAAGGCTGAGGGGTAGAGGATGAGAGAGGGAGAGGAGGAGGATGAGGAGTGGTGGGACTAAGAGCAGTTTGAGCGCAATGGCGAAAGAAGCCACAAGAAAAGAATGGACGAGGTTGAGTTTTCAATTTTGGACGATGGGTTTTCATGGCCACTAATTCTGTGTCGAACAAGAAAACAGAGTGAAGAGCTTAGACTAGAGGCAATGGGAGTAGAGAGAAGAGTTTCAATCTTTTAGCTTTGAAGAGCTTTGCAGAAGTATCAATCATGGAAGAGAGAGAGAGAGAGAGGTAATGAACTGACTACTGAGTAAAAACAGTGCAGAAACAGCAGAGATATTCACGATTCTGTGTCCTCCTACACAGAATTACGAATGAGAGACAGACCCTAAAAGGTACCCGCCAATTCCTGTACCAGACACTACGTGTCGATTTCATTTTCAACTTCAAGATTTTTTTTTTTTTTGAAAAAAATTCAAGATTTTTAAAACCAAAAAAATTATATATGTATAAACAACTAAACTAGGAAGTTTCGGGCACAAAAGGATGGGTTTATCCTTCTTATCAGATAAGAGCAATACCAATACGACTCCATTAAGTTGTAAGCATTGAGTCTATCATATGTATATATAATCCTAAAACTAAGCACATCTCACTAATTTAAGAATTTAAAAAGTAATTTTTAATTATATTGAAGTGCAATTAATGAGAATTTTAATGAACCAATTAATAATAATAAATTTAATAAAATAATAATAAATTATTTTATAAATATACTAATAAATGTATATATTTAATTATAATTCATAAATTTATAATGAATATGAAAAAGATACATCATAAAAATTCGCATATATATTATATATATATATATATATTATTTTAGTAGATAATAAATAAAAATATTTTATATAGATAATAATATAAAAATAAAATAAAACTGCGCTTCTAGTTTAAGATATTTTGAACAAGTACAATATAAATACAGTAACACTAACCTTTGAAAGGTCCTTTCAGCTTGGAAAAATCCAGCCTTGGAAGCAACAGAAATTCAAGCCTTTACGGACTTCAATAATGGTGGTGGCCTTATAGACATTGGAGGCAATTAGGCCCAGCTCTCAATCTGTGTCCTTTCTTGAATAATTGTTACCACAATCAGTCAATGTTCAATCTATCCTTTCAACCAGACTCGAGAATGTAAACAAAGACATTATCTGTCATTTCTTCCAAAATCTTTTGGCACTTTCCTCCAGCTTAATTAGAATTAAATGATACCATAATTTAACAAATAAAGTATCAAAATAAATTGGATATTTAATGCTTTACCTTTGGATATCTAACTTACAAGATGAGGATACTAAGGTTAACATTTCCTGATGATAATAATAGTGGCAGAAAAAAATTATGCAACTAAAAGTGGACATGCTACAAAATCAGTTAAAAATTACAAGTTTGGAGTGAATCTCCTAATCTAATTCCAAAACAAAAATCAAGCTAACCGTTTTTCTTCTAAAAGAGAATCGAAGAAAAACAAAGAAAATTGTTATGGCACAATGAGACTAGAGAGCCAAATTCACCTCCATTTGTCTTGTAGTTCTTTCCTCTCTGACAAAATCCATGTCACAAAGATTGCTACGATAAGTGCAACAATTGTTATGAGTAATAAGGCGTAGCTAAAATCCTCTGTAAGAGAATCATAGGTCCTCGACGGTGCAAGCTGAGTGAAAAAGAGATCTACACCATATGTAAATACAAGTGTTGTTGATTCAAGCTTAGCAGGCACTGTTATTATGCCTCGAAGACCCTCCACTTGAAGAGCATGTGTAACATACGACTGCAAAATAATTGTCACGTCAGCACAAGGAACTAATAAATAAATGAGGTAAAGAAAATAAAGAAGAACTATACAAAACACAGTAACATAAAACTAAAATAAGTTCCCCATGTTGCTACACCACAAGAGCTTAAGTTGCCTGGATTCTCTACTAAAGATGAGCAAGTGGCAATTAGATCCATGCCTAACAACATCGATTCTCTAAGTATGATGTGCATGTATCTTTTTATTGGATTTCGACTTTGAGTTCTAAGAACCATTTTAATTTATCCACCACTGCTGAAGGTTAGGACTTCTCTTATATATTCTTCTCCCCAAGAATCCTGCTTTAACATGAACAGGTATACTTGATAGCCTTTACATTTTGTTTGAGTACGAGGGAATTGAGAGGAAAAGAAAGGACAAAAAAAGGAAATTGACATGTATTTAACCTAAATATGGGTTAGATACATTCCCTATTTTCTTTCCTTTCCTTTCATTTCCTCCCTCCCACTTCTTCCAAAACAAATAAGGCATTAATATATGCATAAACTCGAGCTCTGTTGTAGGATGACCTATAATTCCCAAGGAAAAACCATCATGCATCAACCCTAAACCTGCAGAGCAAATCACTTCCTCTTCCGCTAATAACACAAATAATTTGAAAATTCACAGCTCCTTGTCACAAACTAGATAGTTTATCAAAACCCTGGTTACAGCTCCCTTAAGTTCACCACCATACATCAAGAAGTTGTGCTGACAAGGTCAAGTATATGTTGTTAAATAAGTATGAATAATACCAATAACTCACCCACCTTCAGACTGGCCCAAACAAGTAATTTATTCAAAGTTAGTTCCAGACTCCTGAAACTAACTTTTGGCGCAATCCTGATATTTCTAAGATATCTTTTCCCATGCAAGACCAAGTTATGCAAAAATTGCCAGGCTCTAATCCATCATCCAACTAAAATCTGTCCAACTTGGGTCATTATCAGCTTATTTGAACCCTCACAGCCGAATAAATCATTTGACATGCAAGACTAGGGATGAAGAACAAGACAAAGGACTAACCCAACAGGCCAATGCTAATTATCAATCTTAAGTCATAACTGTACATGAACTACAATAGAATCAATTTCTACACTCCTCACACTTGAAGATTCAGTGTATAGGCATAAAGCAGATCAAACCAAATTGATGATGCACTCTCCAGAAAACAATGAAATGAAGCAATTATTATGAGATTACTGAGGAGGGACAGGAGAAAAGGAGGAAGATATATCACCACTAACCTGAGGAATGATTGGCAACGAATCTGTAAGAGGTATAATTCCTTCTTCTTTCTCTGCTTGTGTAGGGTTAATTGACCGACGAGGATCCAAGAAACGCTTATCAAGGGCCAAAACCTGTAAAGCATTCACTTGCACTCAGTTAGCATAGCCAGCATCGACGATGCCTATGCCCATACTTTCAAAAAATAATTAAACCAGAATAAAAGGTCTCACAAAAGAAAACAGAAAACTTATTTGGAATTTCAGTTTCTTTGAAGATTTTAACCAACCTGATCGCCAATTGTACCAATAAGCAACTGCTTCGAAGTTATACCCTTGGCCGTAGACGTAACAGCTATTGCTTTGACAGAATGGGTAAAAAAGTATGACTGCGACTTTGTTACGACCTCTGGCCGAGAATAGGAAGAAATGGGAGAAGTGAGATTATGCTTTCCAAGTACAAGCTTCAAAACATCTTTGTTGTCCTGTACTCAATTTGCCAAAATTTAACTGTTTAGAATCAGAATGGACATAATATAGCATAAAGGACTCGAGATCAAATGCCTACCGCCCGAGACTGATCATAAATTTCAATGACTGACATCTCATATCTATGCGCTCTAAGATTAAAGTAGTGATAGACAACCCAGTTTTCACTAAAAACCTGCAAAAAGTCAAGATGCATGAGGCAATATATTTTATTCAAAACAGAAAAATATAAATATAAGAAACTTACCGCATGGACAGGGCCGTGTGCACCATGATGAGTCATGCGATGCAAAATGCGACCAGTTACAGTATCAATAAGATATGCAACCAACCATGCTTCCTCTGGAGTAGCTGAGCCAATACCACCAGTGGCCTTTGGTGCAACAGTTACCACAAAAAGTAAATTTTTTGATATATATTTATATATCACATCTTGGTCTGCTATAACCTTTGCTTGAGTGTGAACCACCTGGAGAACAAATCAAAAAGCAACTTTGCAATTAAAACATACAGTAACAAAGCCTTGATTAAACACCCATAAAATCCTATAGAGGAAAATTACTATATAGATGCAGGAAGCAACAATTGAAACGCAAAATTTAGGTGATGGTATATGACCAGGAATCTGTGATTAAATGTTCTCTTCTACACTTCAACTATGTACAAAATTTCATTTTACAGAAGAGAACGTTATCAGAATTTCTTCGCGAGAGGAAAAAAGAAAAACACCTTTGTTGCACCATATAGTATGTAAGAGGATAATTGAAAATGCCCAGTGTCATACATATATCTAAGTTATATAGTCAAAATTTATGTATCCTCATAATGCCACTCCAATGCAATTCCAGAAAAATGCCTGTTTGGCTCGATAAAAGGCTTAGGGTGATTCGAAGCAACCAGAATTTTATTTAAGCACTAAATAACAAAATCTTTGATGAATTAAGAAGTGAAAAATAGATTAAACTATTTTACACTGAGAAAGAAGAGGATCTCACAATAAGTTAGCTGTCAACATTTTTAGGGAAGGAAAAAGAGATACCTCATTCAACTTTCTTGTCAATGTTGTGATAATCTTTTCTGACTCCAAGGGGAATACAATTGACCATATACCCCTGGTTTCAAAGCAATATTCATCTGCCACTTCACCAATGCACTTGCCCTTCAACGCATGTCCTCTAATAATGCCATCATCAGCCTCAACTGAGTACCAATAAATGTTTGACAACTCGCGTTGAAAAATACCAACAGCCTCAAGAGTTTTGGGGTATAAATGTGCTTGTTGTTGAGCATCTATTAGTAGATGCAGCCGTTGTTCAGTTGAATCTGTAAATAGCAGTGGAATCACTTGCACAACAGAATGAACAAGACTGGAATAACTAAGCTCCTTCCCTGTGTAAGTATCAACAAAAGAAAGTACACCTAGGGCATCAGAACTCGGTCTACACCTGCCAACTACCAGCACAGATGGATTTTCATCCATTGCATGGTGATGAGGAACCTGCCACAGATACACATTAAGCCCAGTTGGGTTTTCACATGCTTCTGATTTACGTAGAGAATTCAGCAAGAGAGACCACACAATCCGTCCATCTCCAGTGTGCAAGGCAAAAACCTTCCCAGATTTAGTAAGCACAATGAGCAGTTTCCGGAACCCATTATGGTCTCTTGTCATTTTGCTCTTCTCAGAGCTTTTCAACCTCATCGCTTGTATGGCCACTACCTCCTCAGGGCTTGCAAGCATTAAGGTGCCCTTAAGCTTCAGAATATGTCCCTTAACAACAGCAAAACATCATGTGTCAACCCAAATACCAGAGAAAATCCAGTCTCTGATATGTACTGTCAAAATTACACCATGAAATGAACAGAACAGCAAAAAATTATCTGATGAAACAAGGTATCCAACCATGCAATAATATATATATCCTGCAGCTACAAAATGAACGTAGCGATTTTTAATAAGGGGACATAAATGAATGTTCAGAAAGAATCTAGAACTTAATCTTCAAAAATATGTAGTCAGTTAAATAATAAGGATTGAATGGGAACGATCATTTGATTGCCAAAATTTCTCATGTGTGCTGGAGCATGATCATATGGCAACACAAACCCATGACCTCATTACAGTCATACAAAAGGAGGACACCAGAGAATATATGCATGTATAAAAGCCTGGTTACATGGAAAATTCTAATTTCTGAGCGAGTCCTTGTTGAACTCATAGTCACAGTCAAAAAATGCAGGCAGTGACACTAAAAGAGTATTATTTTGGAAAATATTAAAATATTACTGTGATTAAAATGATCCAGTGCGCATGTAGCAGTGAAGAATTATTTAAGAAAATGCAATAAGATATAAAAGTTATCTAAAAAGAACAGATCAAGCCTTTCTAACTACAATACCATATTCAACCAAAATAATAGCAACCCGTAAGAGTATGTCATTCTAAAACCCCCAGTCCACATATGGGGAAAAAGGGAAGGGGGGAAGGAAGGGCGGGAAAAGCAAAAAATGAAATTTAAGGGGGGGTGAAAGAGAGAGGGATCAAGGGGGTGAAAGAGACAAAGGGATCAAGGAAGAAGAAACGAAGAACAATTTTGTAGGTTTAATCTCAACACTATGGTGATATCATGTTTCATAATGAAATTTGTGACAATTTGACAATTTTCATCTTCATATAGCCATCTTAGTAATTAGATCAAACCTTAAGCCATTCAAAAAGGTTTTGTTCCACTTTTGCTACTGATACACCTTCCCTTTCCACAGGAAGTTCCGATGTCGTTACATCTATTACTGAGGCAAGGCTGTCCTCCCTACTCCAGACAATCTCACCTTGCTGTAGCAGTAACAGTGAATGATCTTCCATAACAATCAAAGCCCGAAATCCATAAGACCTATCTGTCCGAATATAATTGTTTATGAAAACCTTATGGACCAACCCTCTTTTTTGGTCCATCTTAACGCTATCCTTAAGCAAATCATTATTCAAGTTGTGACCAAGCTTCACTGTGAGATAAATGCCATTGCCCTGATGTTCAACCAATGCAAATGCTTGTTGGCCTTCTGAGAATGAGAGGACATCACTAACAGCAGTTACATGACTCATTTTATCTACCACCTCCAACTTACCTTCACTTATCACTCTTATAAATATCATAAAAGAATTGGTTTTCAAAGCAAATATCCCTGTAAGTTTTGAAGGTAATATCTTTGCTGCCCCCAAGGAATCTTCAATCAGATCTGATATATATGTTTTCCGGAAGTTGATATCCCCATTCTGAAAGTTCACAGTTATCAAAGTTGATCCAGTAGAATCCAGCACCACAAGTGTGTCACTTGAAACCAAAGAAGATTCCCCTGAAAAACCACCAGAAAATGCTGCACTTTCATGCTTCAGTAACTCTCCATTCTTCGCATTCATTTGGTACACATCAAACTGAGATGAACCAACAAATCCAACCACATATATAAGATCACTGCCAAGGGGCTGAATCACTTGCTGAACCTCAAAACTGCAACCAAGGTGATAACAAAGACATCATTGGTATGGTGAGTGTTGAAAACAAAAACAATACTTGGCACATAAAACTTCAAATTGGTCCAACCTTTCAACAGCAAAATCCTTCTTCCAAAGAATCTCACCCTGTATGCTTGATACAGCATGGAGACATCCCTTACCAAACACGAGGATCATATTGTCCTTGTCAACTTTCAAGCTTGCCTGCAGAGTGAAACCTTAGTTAACAACAAATTCATGTTGAAAATTTGTAGAACACAAGATGTATAAGGTTACACTTGCAAGAAGAATTGAAACCCCAGAAGAAGAATGAATTATGCTAACAACAAATATGTGAAAAATAAAATTTCAGCATAGGGACTAGAACATGATAGATGGGACAGCATTATCTGATTTCACAAATGACACAAGATATATTTGACCATAAATGGAACAATGTGACAAACTTCGGCAGAAAGACCTCATAAATTCTTCTTTAACATGACCATTGCATCACTCTGAGATTATATTAGTAACAAATAAAAATGTACTGACCGGAACCAACAATAACGACTTTGAGTGATTTGGGCCCTGAAGAAAAGATTCCCACACCATTTGCCCATCAGGAAGGTTCCATGCTCTTAAAATACTTCCCTCTGATGAAAGGGTAATGACATCTAAAAAAACAAAGTAGAAGATTTAAGAGTTTAAATAACTAGAACAGTGAAATGCTCATTCCTTCCAAGATACAGAAGAAGGCAAAAACAATATTTAGACAAATAACAAGAAGATAAGATTAAGCAACCACTATAAATGATAAAAACATGAACAAAGCTAGCTATTAGCTGAAAATACACTAATATAAGTATACAATACAAACCACTATTCTGCAAACCATGATTCTATTCTATTTTCCTAAGTTTTTCACTGCACAATACATTTAAAAGTATGTAGACTATTCTATGCTTGAGGAAAAATATAGGAGAATATATGGAATCATAAAGAGATTATGGCTAGCCATAATGGCATAAATTTAAGTGCTTAATGGCCAGGAGATCCCTAGATTGACCATAGTCCTTATACAAGAAATAAAAAATAAAAAATAAAAAGATAATGCATCTCCAGAAAACCACAATCAAGCAAAACCACCATATTTTTATATGCTCAACTGCTCAAGAATCAAAATAAAAATGCTTGCAGCTTGATAAACACCAAAAAGCAATTATAGATAAGAGCATCATTACATTTCCCAAGGGCAATATCAATTCCGTCAATAGCATCATTGGTACCAAGAACATGCCTCCAAACTGCATAAACAAAACATCAATTAGCATCCATTCAACAACAAACGACTAGCTAATTAACCAAAGAGCTCCTACTCAGAATGATATCAGAACTTACAAATCTCGCCATGTCGAAGATCAAGAGAAGCTATAACATTCTCTTCAGTGGAAACGAAAACGCGTTTTCGACCAGTCTTCTGTGTATGGAATACTGCGTCCTTCACTTTTCCTATGTACTGTTGATGCCTAAATTAAAATTAAACTTAAGAATTTGAGTATTCAATACCAAACAAATTTATAAAAAGAAAACAATTCAATTACTAATACAAGAAAGGCAATTAGCGCCGCTCGGATTCAGCAAATTCGAGATAAATATACAAATCGGAGCTACGAAGTTATTATATTTACTATTTTCTGCGATTTTTCGAGAGAAACAAACAATAGGGATCTCACCAGTCCATGAGGCCAACTTGATCTTCGTAAAGCGACAAGGTAGGAATTGTAGTCGATAAAAACAATAGAGAGATAAGAAAAACCCTAATCATCGCCATGTCCATAGCGAACAGACCTTTGTTTCCTCTCTCTTTTATCAGTGATGATGAGAGAGACAGATCTGAGAAGACGATGTGTACAGACCTTCCTCGTCGCCGGCTTTTACTGCTTTACAAAATATTAATAAATTATAGTATTTGGTTCTGAAATAAAACAAAAACATTCTAAAATAAATAAATAAAAACAAAATTATATGAATTTTTTTTTTTT
>CATKHJ010274997.1:0-12406 GCA_949750685.1 Vernicia montana | reverse complement strand
AAGTTTAGGAAGAACTTTTTTAGGAATACAATCTTTGGTGTAGATGAGCTCCAAAACTTCTCTTTTTGAACAAAATGAAAATAAAATGAAATGAAACTAAGAAAATATAAATCTATCTAATTGATTGAATGATGAATGATTGAATTTATGATTTGAAGGAGAAGTGGTAATGCCTATTTATATAAAATTTTCATCTTCTTTTTCTACCATCTTGCATAATTGCTTGTATCATTATTGTTATGACATCATTGCTTGTATCATTAATATCATGATATCATTGCTTGCATCATTAATATCATGACATCATTGCTTGCATCATTAATATCATGACATCATTGTCTACATCATTATTATTATGACATCATTGCCTGCATCATTAATATCATGACATTATCGCCTGCATCATTAATGTTATTTTGATTTGCAAAAAAAAATACTAAAAATATTTTATAATTTATTTATAAATTATTAGAATTATTTATTTCTCAAAATAAGTAATAATATTATTAAATTCTCAAGAACTGAACCAAAATTTGAGTTTAAATAGGTAAAATAACTTTAAGAAAATAGAGTTATCAAATCTCGCCGGAAAATATAAATCGGCAACTGATTTTAATGAAATAGGTATCAACGAACTCGTCTCGGAATGATGGATCCAAAAATAATGATCATTTTTGCCGTTCATCGGAAATTCACCGGAAATTTGCTCCGACAGATCCGATATCGCTGGATTTCGGTCAAAAATAAAAATTAATCCGAAATTAACAAATGATATACCAAATCGAATATGGGAAAATAAGGAATCCAACCGTACCAAAATCGTCTGAAACGGAGGTCGGAAAGTCGACGAAACAAAACTTGAAAGTTTATGACCAGTAATTCTCTTTGGGCGGCAAGTGCGGTGGTTGTAGGCTTCGGACGGCGACGAGGCTGGTGGCGTTGGAAAGCTCTTCCTCTCCTCTTTTCAACAGTATAGCGTGTATCGAAATTTGATCATCGGAAGGCGGTGAAAAATCCGACAAAATCTAACTGCCCCTTTTTCTTTCCTCTCTCTTTCTCTCTCCCCATACCTTGACACATATATAATATATTATTATTATTATTATTATTATAAAAGGATGCCACCGACACTTTATATATATATATATATATATATATTCAATTATTTTTTTAATTTAAAACAATAATAATAAATAATAATAATAATTTTTATTAACACAATTAAAATACTAAATATTTTCAATTATATTTTAAATAATATCAATAAATATTATTAACACTAATAAATAATTAATAATTATTTTAAACAATTATAATATCATTTTCACAAATAAATTAATACTTAAAAATTTTCTTAAAATTTTATATCAATCAAAATATTTATTCCTTTAACAAATAAAATATCCAAAAATTAATAATTGACCAAATTAAAATTCAAGATATTACACCTAACACACTCAGGTTATACATCTTTCTCAATTGATGTCAGGATGCACTTGTGAAATGACAATTTTTTTCTTATATTATAGTTTCCATTTACTTGCCCAAAAATTGAGAGTTTGAGTCTTTCTGTAATATGGAGTTTGTGACATATGATTTCATCTACGAAAGTATTTTAACCTTTGGCTGCGATATAGATGAGATGAAATTCTTCCAAATACATGTATGTGTGATGGATGCAATGTTTTCTATCCAACTATAAAATAACCTATTTATCTGCCATTTTCTACATCAAGATTAAATATCAAAATTTTAGAACTATAAAAAGTTGTCACCTTAAATATTTTAATTTAAAATGGATGATTATTTACCTATATGAATTAATTTTTCATAGAGATATTACATATTTAATATCATTTTTGGCTATTTTCTTTGAATATATAATTATATTTTTCAGAGTGATGTTAGACAATTAAAATTAATATTTTTCAATATAATATTCAAATAATTATATTATTAAAAATATAAAATTATGCATTTTTTAACTTGTTTTTTGGACATTTCTTATGCTATAAGGTGTAATTTGATAATATAATTAAATTTAATTAATGTAATATAATTTTAAAAAATTCAATAAAATAATATATTATAAAATAGTTTGTATATATTTTTATAATAAAATAATTTGTATTATATATGTCTTTTTTTTAGAAAATAGTGTAGCCATGTATTGTGCCTACAATGGTGTGTACGCTCAGTTAATATAATAAAAATACAAAATAAATTTGAATATAAATTTTTTTTTTTCACTAAAAAAAGATAAAAACATAAGTTCAAATGGAATATTTTTTTGAATTATCCACAAACATTAATTGGGTATTGATGAGTATAAAATCACCTCATACTGTTGATGAAGAGTGTCCAGTAAATGGTAAGACTTGTAAATAAAGAGAATAACGGTCAAGTACTCTTCAAGAATGACTCGACGGGAAGTTTTCGATGTCCAAATCAGTAGGCTGGTCAATAATATAGATACAGGAGAGAGTATAGAGAGAGAGAGAGAGTAAGTTTTTGATGGAGGATGGAAGAGAGAGAGTCTTTTTATATATTTCCTTTACCTATTTATAGGAGAAAATGAGAACTCCTATGTGCACGTGTCCTCTAGTAATTCAAGGTCAATTTTTTTTTTCTTATCAGTATGAAAACTCAATATACTGTGTAGGCAAGTATTTTCTAACATTCTGTATATTATTATATCGTATTTTGTAAGTTAAAACTGGTGACCTTCTTAAATCTTAATCACAAAAATTTAGTAGATTAGTCCCTTTAGTGATTGTATGTCAATCAGTTTCTTCACAAAAGTCAAAATAAACATCTCAAAATCAAGAGTGGAAGTCTTCCAAGTCTGAGTGAAGATAAACAAGCAGTCACTCAAATTTTACATTAGTTAGATTTTAAAGAACTAAAACAAATAATTTTCATAAATAATATTTTGTTGTAATTTTTTCCTTTTAAATATATAGTAGTTACAAATAAATTGTTGATTGGGTTAGTGCACTAATTTCTTTATATTATATATTCAAATTTTATTAGTCCTAATTACTTTAATTTTAGAGATTTTTTATATTATTATTATTGTTTGTTTGTAGGAATAAGTCTAACTGTAACCATTTTAAGTGATTTTTAGTTTAATTGAAACTTTTAATATTAGCATTATTAAATAATTTAAAACGATTAAGTATTAAAAATTTTAATTTTAAATATTAAATAGAATTATCAAATACTCCTAAAATCTCAAACATGAAGCAAGTATTCAAAATTCACTCAAACACATTGAAAATATGTAGTTTTTAATTAATTCACGTTTTAGTTTACACAGTAGATGTGAGTTGTATTAAGTATTATTTTTTTATTGGATCTAATATATATACCGGATGTAATTAAATCTTTTTCAAATACAATTACTAAAGTGAAATGAACAAATATTATAAGTGAATAAATTTTATTAATTAATATTCTGTAATAGTAAATCAAAGGGTCAAACTATCAAAGTTTCAATATTCCCTAGTACTAGTCCTGTAGTACAAGAAAGAGTATTTAAGTGGACTTGTAGTGAAGAAAGAAGTGCCATGATCAATTTTTTTTCCCCCAAAGAATAATATTGCTAGCATTAAAAGGGCATAAAGCCCAACTGAGTACAAATACAATTAAAGCATAAAGAGGAAATCCAACAAATTACAATTGAGATGAACTTAGAGTCCAAATACAACATACCCATAAAAGAGTTTTGAAACTTGGGCTTAAAGCCTAATTGAAGAGCATACATAATTTCAAAGTCTGTGAAACAAACAGTCCGAAGGCCCACCACATTTGTGAAATAACGCATATGCCCCTGGCAAGTGCCATGATCATTGCTCAGTTCAAAAATACTGGCTTAATTTCTTAAAATCAAGTGGAGTAGTCTTTGTGTCATAATCAAAAATCAAAAGTACATTTGCAATGCAAGTCATCTCTGGGTGTATGAGTTTTCTACTTGATCATTGTTAAATATGCATATATTTTATTTGCTTATTCTTTTATACTTTATTTAGCTAATTTTGGAATTAATTGTCCTAATTTTTTTACTTTTGTGGTTTATATGCTTAGGAGGATAATTTGCTTGGTGTTGGGGTGAAACTAAAAAGAATTGGAAGTTCAAGGACCAAAATGGACAAATTATGCTCAAAGAAGATAGACACTTGTTGTATCCCTCATCATATCACATGTTTTAGGCTGGCTGAAATGGTCTGAGAATTTAGAAGAAGACAGACTCATGTCTTATCATCCGTTGTATCACCCATCTTGTGCGATAAAGTTTGAACTTGCAAAGTTTTGAAGAATTTGCTTCCCAAAATACCCCGGCCCTACTACGACTCATGGGGTTAGATTTGAATGTGAGGATATTTTAAGAGGTGGAAAGCACTATAAATAGGAAAAGTAAAACAAACTTAGGGATTCCTAAATTTTGAGAACTTTAGGAGAGTTTAGTAGCAAGGGACTTTGGAGACATTCTTGTTGGAGAGGTTTCACAAGGAAACTTGGATAGATTCTTCTTAAGGGTGTTGGTTTTTCTATTTTCATCTTTCTTGACTTAATTTCTTTTGTTGAAAGATAAAGGATTTTAATTTAATGAAGTTTTCTTATTCTTGTGTTCCTATGTTTGGCTAAATTTTTTTCTTAGGATTTAGATGTAATCTTTGGAATTTCTTATGGTGATTTAGATTCAGAGTCATTGGTATGGGTGAATGAATCTTATCTATTACCTAAGGGTTAATTGCATGTGAATAACTGATCATTATTTTCATGATTAAAGATGTTGTGTGATGAATTGAAAGATGAAGTATGACATTAGTTTAATAAGATAATAGACTTAGGTTTGTGTTAATTAGAGATGTTGACACTCTTTTGAGACCTAGCATAAAACATGCATGCCAAGCCGCTACATGAAAAATACATAGATTTCTAGGACTTAATAAATTTATTTTAATTTTAATATCATGAGAATAATCTTTGTATGATTTGGAACTAATTGTATTTTTTATTATTTTATTTAATAAATAGATAGAGGATCTTATGATATTAGGTGCTACGGAGATGCCAGTCTAATTAGAATGTCCTAGTGTACTCCCTAAAGCTCCTTCTAGCAAGTTTATATAAAAAAAATATCACTAGAATAGATATTTTGTTAGCATAGATATTTGGGTTCATCCTTGAAAGAGAGGTTCACATGAATTAGAAAATCTAATCTTAAAAAGTTAATCACCCAATTAGTTAAAACTACATCTAAAGTATTCATAATGACTCAAATGATAAAATCTAAAATCTAAATATGCTTAATATAAGAAGTAACTGTCACGACCCGACTTTAGAGTCACGACGATCCTAGGGCATGGGTAAGGTTAAGACCACCGAAAACCCGTAGGAACTGTACCAATCAATCATCCATAACGGTATCATGCAATCCAATCACATACAATCTCGCAAGATCTAAACCTGACAATTATGCTAATCCATATTCATCAATATCATTCATAATTCATATGTTCATCAATAGTCATATCTTAGGTCAATGCCTTAAAGGCCAAAAGAATACCATTCATTACATTTATTATGAAGCATCTAAATGTTTACATTATCATCTTTGCAAATAATAGCTATAAGGTATTGAGCTTTACATTAATCACTTAAGTTTCCAAGGTAGAAGAAGAATGCCTTAGAAACCGAACTGATAAACTATAGCTCACCTGAAAAAAAAAAAAATGAAATCACTAATGAGATAAAGCAGTGAGTAATGATTATACTACCATACTTGTGAGGCTTGGTGATTTAAGGATAGCACACAAGGAAAGTTCATGGTTCATACAATAACAATAGTTCATAGGGTTCATTCATCATGTACATGTCATATTTAGCAGAAATAGCAATAACTTGAATAGAGGTTCATAAGTCTTAACGTTCCCTATCAGAATGAGTATTTGCCATTAGGCGTTACCAATAACTAAGACATAGAACATATTCAATCATGAATATTAGAGGTAGAGGCTCTTCTGTACGGAGCATACTCTCATCTCTGTGCAAGATTGATCAGATCTCTTGGCTAGGACACCATAGCCCTTCCTAACTAGAGCTTGGATACTTTACTCTATCTAACGGAGTACATTGTGCACAATGCCTGATGTCTTGCTTCATATCAGAGTTGGGGTTTTCTGTTTTCGGGTCATGGTCATATAGGTTTATACAAAGGATATCATGAATTATAAGTTGTTGTCATGCATAGGTTCTTAAGAGGTTCATGTCATAGTTATACAATAAACATGGTATTGGTTTAGTCATGGTTCATGGATACAATGAATTTGATATCACAAATAAGGGTATTTAACAATAATCAATAATCATTTGAAAATTCATGAAAAATTAGGCATTTATGCCCTATGGTTCAAAACAAAATCATAATAGTATAATTATCACTTACCTTAATAATGCAATCCCCAAAATGACTGGTAATCAATTTCTATAGCAAGCAAACATGATGGTCACATTTTCCATTATCATCATCTCTTCTATCTCTAGGAGGAGCTACACAATCCAACCATAGAAATAGCAATTAATTCAATAATCTATAGTCTTGACTCAATTAACAATTTTAATAATGCTAACTTAACTTAATCTTACCATAATCGTAAACCCAATTGAAGAAGTTGAAAGAAAATGGAAGAAAACACATAACCCCTAACTTACCTTAACTTCAATGCTTAATCAATGAGAAGAGAAAATGAATCCAACAACCCTAGATCCTCTTAATGATGCAATAAATGAGCTTACTTTAGCATTAATGAAGGTAGATTTCTTGGTTCTTAAGAGAAAATATGGTTTAGAACTCAGAAATCTCGTAAGAAATGGGTTTAGGCTTTTAATTCCTTATATAGAGCCCGATTTTCGATTCTTCCCCTGACATAGGTCACGAGCATGACTTTTAAAGTCACAACCATGACTTGTCATGCCACGACATTGTTCACACTACTATACCTAAGATTCACCGCCTTGAATCTGGAATTCACTGCCGTGAATTTTGAAGTCATGATCGTGAATCCTCAATTCATTGCCATGAATTTCATCCAGAAGCGATTGTCCAAAATTCAAAATTTTAGTCACCGTCGTGGCTTAAGATGTACCAGACAGTATTTTCTCAAAACTGAACAAATTTTTCTTAAAACTGACTGTCAATCTGTCTGATAATTAATTTCGGATTAACCGCCACTGACCGGTAATTTTTCAAACTTCAGAATACCTTGAAAACTGACCCGGAACCCCCAAAAATCGACCCAAAAATCAAACCGGAAGGCGAGTAGACCCGAAAACCAAGCCATCTCGCAGAAGTCCACGAGACAAGCTTGCACGTCCGTAGGCCGTCTGCGCGCGTTCGCAAGGCCATCTCGCAGACACCGCAAGGTGCGTCTGCGGACAAGCCACTTGGCTCGCGGAAGTCGCGAGTGACCAAGCGTGTCTGCATTGACGTGTCTGCCACGTGTCAGCGCAAGTCTAACTCATGGCAGATGTGTCAACACGGAGCTGACATGTCCACCACCAGCCCGGCTGGCGCGTCTGCCAGCTCTCCTGGCGGATGTCCGCCAGCACCACTCGCGGCTGTCCTATTTTTTCGCAGAATTTCTCATTTTACCCCTCTTTCAGCTCGTTTTTTAGCCCTTTTGACCCTATCATTTTGGTCTTTTCACACTTTCTCTTCCTAAACTACCCTTACCTCACATTTCCTATAAATACCCCCCTCCTCTCCTCCATTTTCTACACACCTTGGGCATTTGTGATTGCTATCCACTTGCTCCCTTCTCTTTCTCTAATTAGTTTTCTCACTCATTCTGAGTAATCTCAATTAGTTAATTAATTAAAAATTAATTTTAATTAATTAATCAATTTTTCAATTAGTATCCACTCATTTTGAATTAGTTAATTAATTAAAAATTAATTTTAATTAATTAATTAATTTTTCAATTAGTCTTCACTCAATTTGATTAATTAATCAATTTAATTAATTAAAAATTGGATAATTAAGCAACCAAATCACCAAATTAATTTCCCCTTTTTTAAAACCAACTTCGTTTTACGAAACGGAACTCCGATCTGGCAAAACCACTCTCCCATTATACAAACCCACAAAGAAGGTATAATCTCTTACCCTCACTCAAACCCCAAACCAAATCAAACCAATAAAATCTAACCGATCCTCAAACCCATCTACCTCATAGTGGAATGAACTACGTGGGTTTTGATCACCATTCAATGGGATACGTAGGCAAGCTTGGAATCTAAATTCAAGTTTCAAATCCAAATCCCAACCAATCTCGTTCCCCTTTTATTTTTTTAAATGTTAATCCATTGTACATGTAATTTTAAATTAATATTATTAGTTAATTTAATTATTTTGGAGTAAAAGAGCGATCTTGTAATTTTCCTAATACCCATAAGGGTTAGAGAAAATACTCTCATTTGCTTGTAGATGTTTAAATACTTGCTCTTTATTCTTCCATATATTTCATAATTATGTCATACTCATGCATTATAAATCGTCATTAATACTTGTCATCCATGAAATCATTTTTCAAGTCAAATAAAACTAAAGAGCCAAATCGAGATTGTTTTAATACCAAAAACCTAGTCTCCGAACTCAACCTGGTTCGAGGACTAGTGACTTTATCATTGGGTAAATTAATCAAAGATTAATAAATTGGAGTCAAATTGGATTTTTCCTTAATTTTTTCATTTAAATAAATTAAGGTGGCGACTCCCGAATCTCTTTCAAAAATCAAATCAATTTTCTGAAGCGATAGCCGCTTTCAATCGTGAGCACCGAAACTCGTGCTCATGCATTATAAATCGTCATTAATACTTGTCATCCATGAAATCATTTTTCAAATCAAATAAAACTAAAGAGCCAAATCGAGATTGTTTTAATACCAAAAATCTAGTCTCCGAATTCAACCTGGTTCGAGGACTAGTGACTTTATCTTTGGGTAAATTAATCAAAGATTAATAAATTGGAGCCAAATTGGGTTTTTCCTTAATTTTTTCATTTAAATAAATTAGGGTGGCGACTCCCGAATCTCTTTCAAAAATCAAATCAATTTTCTGAAGCAATAGCCGCTTCCAATCGTGAGCACCGAAACTCGTATCTAACCTCCCTTAAAAATCGCTTAGCTTTTCCTTAAGGTACATTTTTTCCGAGCGAGGGGAGGGGCGTTCGGGCGAGGCCTCACACTTGCCCCTTGTAACTGATCAAACAAGTCATCAATCCTTGGCAAAGGATACATGTTCTTGATAGTTAACTTGTTCAACTGTCGATAGTCAATGAAAAGTCTCATGGAACCATCCTTCTTCTTCACAAAAAGGACTGGTGTACCCTATGGCAAACTACTCAGTCTAATAAACCCTTTATCTAGCAAATCTTACAACTGTGCTTTCAATTTCATAGGTGCCATTCGATAAGGAGGAATAGACACTGGTTGTGCGCCTGGAAGAAGTTCAATGTTGAACTTAGTTTTCCTCTTAGGTGGCATTTCTTGAAATTCATCAGGAAACACATTCGGAAACTCACTAACCATCGGTGTTTTTTGAACATCAAAAGGAGCATTCCGTGTATCCATGACATGTGTCAAGTATCCCTTACATCCTTTCCTCAAAGTCTTCTTGCCCCAATAACAAATATGAGATTAGAAGGAATATCACTTCTATCTCCTTGGTACACAAATGCGTCTTCCCCTTCCTTCTTGAACTTTATCTTCTTCTCATAACAATCAATATGTGCATAGTGCTGAGATAGCCAATCCATGCTAAGAATCACATCAAATTCCAATACTTCTAATTCAATCAAATTACTCGGAAGCTTTCTCCTGTCAATCTCTACTACACATATAGAATACTCATGATGCACATCTATAACTTCCTCTAGGGGAGTAGATACTTCTAAAGGAACTTTCATACTCTCTCTATTCTTTCATATCTTCCTTGCAAAACATGGTGACACAAAAGAATGTGTGGCACCAGAATCAAATAAGACCCGTGTATGCATGCCTTGGATAAGAATAATACCTGTCACTGTAGTGTTAACTGCTCTAACTCTTTGCTGGTTCACTACAAATACTCTCCCCTTTCCTTTGTCTGTTGTAGTGGGACTTGTACCATATGATTGGACTATTTCCCTTCCACGGCCATAAGAACCCCTTACTTCTGGTCTAGCCATCTGAATTGTAGGCTGTGAGGCTGCAGGTGTGCTATGCTGTAATTTCCTATCAGGGCAATCCTTGATGTAGTGGCCTATCTGACTACAAGCTAAACATGCACCCGAGGCAAACCTGCAAGTACCCACATGCTTCTTCCCACTCTCAGAACAAGTAGGATTCGTGAAATCATAATGTTGGCCCAAGTATGGCAAATCCTAGAGGGGGGGGGGGGGGGGGGTATAATAGGATTTTCAAAAATCAATTTCAATTTAAAAACTTTTACTTTGAAAATCTTGAATATTAAAACAATATTAGCGGAAGCAATTA
Organism: Vernicia montana; assembly: GCA_949750685.1. Classification (NCBI taxonomy): domain Eukaryota; kingdom Viridiplantae; phylum Streptophyta; class Magnoliopsida; order Malpighiales; family Euphorbiaceae; genus Vernicia; species Vernicia montana. The sequence goes on along the minus strand of CATKHJ010274997.1, from coordinate 1,868 downwards.
ATCAAGCAAATAAGCAATTTTAAGTTTATATGAATATCTAAATCATTCAAACAAACAAGTAAATAATCAACAAATATAAGAGTGTAGGGAAGAGAGATTCAAACACAAGATTTATAGTGGTTCGGCCAACTCCTTGTCTACATCCACTCCTCAAACTTCACTTGAGATTTTCACTAACAACAATTCTTTTACGGGTGCAAGATCAAATCCAAGTGTTTCAAAGCTAACACTCAAACTTCTTACAAGTGTTTCAATGGCTAATACTTAAACCCAAGTGTTTTTAAGGTACACACTTAAACCTTTCCAAATGTTTTATGGCTCACACACAACCTTTGCAATAGAGAATGATTTGAGATTTAGAGTCACTCAAGACTTTGACAAATAGCTAGTACAAAATATAAAAGAATGTAATCTAGATTAGAATAAATTTTAACACACAAAGATGAGAAATAAAGCTTTTGTGTTATAGCTCAATGAACAAAGAATTTAGAGTTTGAGAGCTTTGATTTGCTTGTAATATATGTTCTTGATGTATAAAACTTCTCTTAACTTCACCTTGAGTCTTTAGATATATATAAGTCTTCATTCTATACTCAAATAGCCATTTTAGTACTCTAAAAATGGTACTAGACAAGTTCCAATGGTTATATAACGGCTATATTCCAACGATTATATAACGGCTAGTTCCAATGGCTATATAATAGCTATATCCAAAAATTCAAAATCTTGACTTATACAACTCCAAATGATGATCCCTTTTTTTTTTTTTTTTTTTTGGAAACTTGGAGCAGTTTACTACAACTTTTTAGTTTTGATAAACTTCAAAATAATCCATATTCATACTCTAAAAAATCATAATATTTTATTGCTCATCTAGTCATGACAGTTTGAACATGCTTCAGTATTTCACCCAATGCTTCTTCTATACACCTCGGATTGATGCAAGGATTTTGCATATGAAACTAGACTTCTAGACTTCTTAGAAGGGAATATTCAACATCCCTTTGTAGAATTAACGCCACTAATTCTAATTGACATCATCTGCTGTTACCTAGTTTGACAGCTTGAGCATAATTCAATTAAAAACTCATAACTCCATTTTCCAAGCTCCAAAAATTATACCAATTTTTATTCCTGAAACTAGATTGATGTAGCTATCCATCCATATATAAGTTGCATTCATAAACTATACCAGTTAGTATAGTTTATTCTTCAAACTTCAGTCAACAGTTTTGCTTTCATGAATATCATCCTTTGTCACATGAGTTTCTTGGTTTCACATGCTCTTTTCATCTTCATGATTCAATTTCTTTACTTAATTACATCAATAGTAATTAAATATTACCTACTAACAACAACAACACTAAACAAACTTATTAGTAGTAATAATATTTTGCATCATCAAAATCACATATGAAACCTTGGGGTCAACATTCTCTCCCTTTTTGATGATGACAAAACAAAACATTGATGCAATAATTAAAATAATTCTCTTCCTTTTTGGAATTAATCAAAAAGGCAAGATAACAAGTAAATGATCAAGTGCATTCTCCCTTTTTTTGTTAAGGAGTAATATATGTTGAACAATATATTTAGCTCCCCCTTGATATATGCAAAAAGATTTTAAAAAAAAAATAATAGACAATGATCAAATAAGTTAATAAGTAATCTTACAAACTCTCCCTAAATTTATACAAACTTTAATAGCATTTGCATTATTCCCCTTCATATGTGCAAATGATCAAACTTTATTAAGACAATCATATCATATTCTCATTCTTTTTGTACAATAATCACAAATCTATGATAATCAATAACTAAGTTCTCAAGGTAATAATATTCAAATATATTCAAGACATCCATATCTA
>CATKHJ010274973.1:0-16059 GCA_949750685.1 Vernicia montana | reverse complement strand
AATTATGACTTGTAGTAGAAGAGAAATTCATAGAAAATCATTTAACAATTCTCAATAAGAATTAGCTCATAATCTAGTAATACACAACTTATACATTTAAAACAAAACTTTCTTGTAATCTAGAAATTCAATACTCATATTTTAAAACATAATTTTGCTCATAAACCAAGAATATGTATAACTTGGAATAAATCATGAAATACAATTTTACTCATAATCAAAGAATATATATCTCATAATAAACTATATAATATATTTTTTCTTGTAATAAATCGTGTAAAAACTATATAATTTTGCTCGTGATAAATCATGTAAAAACTTAGAACAGAAATTGGCTCGTAATCTCGTAATAGGCTCGTAATAGTTCTCGTAATAGCTTGTAATAAACATGAGACTGATCAAGTCCCATAACTAGGAATTTATACTCTTCTCAGCAAGAGTTCAGATGTTATACCCCTTCTGTGGGTACAATGTGCACAATGTCTGATGATTTACCCCTCTGTTGCACAAGATGAACCAAGAAGGGGGTTGAATTGGTGGGCAATTAAAAAATTAATTGAACAAGAAAGAAAGAAAAGAAGGAACACAAAGATTTATAGTGGTTCAAATTATAACCAATCCTACATCCACTCCCCAATCAACAATTAGGTATTTCACTATAAATGGAGTTTTACTAAGTTCACTCCCAACTTAGTGTTTAAGCTCACACCAAACTTTACAAGTGTTTTCAAGGCTCACACTATAAACCTCACAAGTGTTTTCACTAAGGCTAACACTCAAACCCAACAAAAGTTTTAGAAAGGATCACTCCCCAACCTAACAAGTGTTTAATGGCTAACACTCAAACCCTTTTGAGTAATGAATGCTCTTACAATAAATACACAAGGTGTTAAATGAAAATTGAAAGCTTGAGAATTAAATTTGCAAGAGTTTGGTTGTTGAAATTAGTAATTGATGATTCCTCAACTCTTTTGATGGGGTATTTATAATGTCCATCCATCAAAAGAGCTGTTACAAAAGTGTTCAACCAAATATGCCTTCAACAGTAACAAAATCCACATTAAATGCTCTGTCAGGACAATATCGCGATCGCTAAGGTCTTATTGCGGTCGTAATATACATATTGTGGTCGCTACATGATCATCACAAGCGCTACGTTCATATGTCTCCAACGGTTAGTGCCACGTGGCATAAACCCGTTCGCTGTTGATGTTACCGTTGCAATTCTTTTCTGCCTTACAAATGTTACAGTCGCTATCTCCATTTAGCGCTCAAAGTCGCGTTTGCGAGTCTGACCGCAAACTCCTCTAGATGATTTGTTCAATTCATGCTTATAGCTGAGTAGCGGTCGCTATGTAATTGTTGCGGTCGCGATATAGGTATTGCGGGTGCTACTTCTTTGTTGCGGGCGCAATTTACAGGTCAGGCAACATACTTAGAGGAATTTCTAAGTTCTTCATTCTCAAGCATTTTTAAGTCATCTAAACTGAAAAAATACATTTAGATGAAATGTTAGATCAATTCAACTTGATTGTCAAGATCAAAATAGAGATTGACTTAGTTGAAAAACTCAACTCAGGTCAACAATCTATATGTACATTATACTCAACTAACCAATCCATCCCTAATATTACATCAAATTCCAGAATATCTAATTCAATAAAGTTTGCAAAGAAGTATCTACCTTTAAGTTCAATTTCACAATTTTTGAATATATGTTTAACTTCTACAGTCTCCCCTAACTGTGTAGTGATAATTAAAGATTCATTCATCAATTTTTTAGGTTTATTCACCTTTTTTGCAAAACATAGAGAGATAAACAAATGAGTTGCCCCAGAATCAAACAAACATCTAATAGCAAAAGACTAGATAGGTATTGTACCTAGCATAGCTGTATTAGAAGCTCAGGCGTCGTGTTGGTCCAACGTATACACTCTTCCTCCTTCTTTCCTTTCAACATGTCGTACTGCACCAGAGGCTTGTCTTGTCCTTGCCCTTTACTTCAATTTCTTTGTCCCCGATTTTCAGTTCGATTCATTTGCACGGTCAGTTGGGACGTTACAGGTGCAAGTCATTGGTCTCCCTTTTTAGGACAATCCTTTACAAACTGTCCCATTTCACCACATCGCAGAAAAGCTCATGTGGTTCACCTGCACACTCTTCCATGTTTTCTTCCACAAATGGAACAATTATACATTGTTTGTCTTTGTTGTCCAGAACGAGGGGTCCTAGTGTTTCCTGGAGTAAAGGCTACAAAAACATTCTTTGACTGTGCACAACCTTGACTTCCACCCTAGGATTGGTATGGAGTAAATGTGGCAGTATTGCGGTCTTGCCCTCTGTTTTGTGAATAACTTCCCCTTTACTGACTACCTTGCCCTTTGTTCTGATTCTTATACTTCTGTTCTCTCTCTGCTAGCTCTGCTATTTCTGCCTTTTGTCTAGCCTCTATAAGTTTAGCTCTATCCACTATTTTAGCCATAGTAGGAAAGTCACTGGCAATTAGGACATTGTACAGGGGAGCAATCAACCCTCTTGTGAACCGATCTACTCTTCTTACTTCCGTGGGCACTATATAGGGAGCATATTTGCTCAATCTTTTGAACTCCTTGGTATAGTCTGCTACTGACATGCCAGGTTTTTGTTTTAGTTGTTCAAATTGTAGAGCTCGATTCTGCTTTTCTCCCTCGATCAAATACTCATCAGTTAGCTCCTGTTTGAATTCTGCCTAGGAAGGTGGTTCATCCCCATACAATCAGTCTTCTATATTCCTCTGAATCCAATCCCAAACATCCTTTTTCAATTGCATTCCCACCAGCTCAATTACCTTCTCATCGGAGCAAGTCAATCATTGTGCAATTTTATTCAGCTCGTCTAAAAACTCCTATGGATCTTCCTCCTCTTCTCCCTTAAACTCATGAGGGTTCATCTTCCTGAACTCATTAACCATCACACCCTCATCAGGCAACATTCTTCTCTGTACCCTACGGGGTTGCTGTGGTGGTCGAGGGGGTAATCTATCGTTCCGAGGAGCAGGTGGAGCCACTACTGGAGGTGGTGGTGGCACCTCATGTCGTTACTATCTTAATTCAGCCAGTTCTCTTCTTAGGTCTTGAATTTCTCATCACATCACATCCATATCCTCGGGCAGTTCCTACCCTCTATCACTTGCTGTATGTCGCCTCTACCGAGAGGGTTCCTGACCATCATCTCGTATAGATGCAACATTTGATGCTACATTAGGGGCAACACTCTCACTTTCAGCATGGGATTCATGCTCCTCAGGTTATGACATCTATATAAGAAACATTTTAAAATTTCAATTCCACTAATTTAATGATCTTAATATTTTTACACAAAAAATTTCAGTTCCACTAATTTAATGATCTTAATATTTTTACACATAATGCACTACTTGTCAAAACACAAGTACTTACATATACATATACAGTTATCAAGTAATCACATCATTTATATCCACCATATCACTGATATATATACAAGTCAATATCTAATAATTTTTTTATACATATGTCAACTTTTGAGTACAACCATGAGTTTACATTGCAAAAGATCTCATGGTATTACCAGTTAGCCCACAACCAGTCTACTTTATACATATATATATATTTTTATATCTTACTTACTTATATATATGCTATACACATATATTTAACAACTCCACTACTGGGTCAACACCTACTCCTACTATTGCCCTAGCTTTATATACACATATATACATATCTTACAACCAATGTCTCTCTCTTTACGGAGTATCATTCTCCTTATCTAAATCCCAATGACCTGGAGCAATACCGCTCCTTGTAACTCCTCGAACAACATATGCGGTAGATCTCAAGGTCAAAGGAGTAAACTGATGTCTAGTAGGATAGTCCTATGTGGTATGGCCTTCTCTCCCGCATACCATACATATATACGGTGAAGGTCTAAATACTAGACTAGAACCTCCCATCTCAATTGCCCACCACCTTTCATATTGCCTCCTAAGCCAGAGCATATCTCCCTTAACTTCGTGGTACCTCCTCTATAAGGCTAAATTTTATCTTTTAAGGTCTGCATTCTCTTCCCTATACACCACTTGCTCCTTCTTTAATTGTACTATTTTTAACTTCAAATCTATTGCCCATTAGGGCTCTTCCTCCACAAGGTCCATAAGGCAATCTCACTCTCCTGAACTAGAATAAGAGTCAGGCATATCCCTATCTAGTGGTTGCCTCCTTTTTGGTGGCATCTACATATCACAATGCATATAACTCAATAACAATATTTACAAGCAATTATACAACAATATTTAATTTCACATCATACCCGTATGCCTATAACAGTCTAAAAAAATTACACAGAAATTTATATCCATCAGCACGCTGATCTATCTTAATGACAACTCAAAGACAATGCGAAATCCTACGCTCCATGGTACTTTAATCTAACTCCATTTTATCACATACATTTATAGTCTATACTAGACTAATATTATACTATGATACCACTCTGTCACACCCGACATTTTAATGTGTGACAATCATAGGGCATAGGGAGACCTAAGGTCACCTAAACTCATAAAATCCAATAAAACAATAATAACAATACCCAAAATCATAACTAGAGAACCCATTCAATATACATACACTCTAGTATTTGTATCTATTACTATATTAAGTTTAAGTAATTACAATCCACACTCTTAGCATATACAATAACTCTACATCAATTACATTATAACCATGGAGCTCTATGGAACTTGCAACATTATAAAAGAAAATTGAGGTCCACATTATACAAGTCATCCCCAAGTGAAGAACTAGAACTTGAGAATTACCTTGTAGACTTCTCTGGTGCCCTTGAAAAATATTAAACTACTAAAGAATGAGACAGGCTCAGTGAGTAAATAATAATATAATTTTAGATGCGGTTACAGAAACAGTTTGGATTTCAGTGATATAATAGAAAGAATCAAATTTGAAACAATTGAGACTACTATCAATAATGATTTAGAATTGAACAAATATAATGTTATATATTCTTTTAGCAGAAATTAATAATTTAGGGACGGAGTGTCCCCCACATGAATTAAGAGTGTCGGCCTAAGCCTTGCTCTCCAATATAAACAGTGATATAAGACTGATCAGGTCCTATGGCTAGGATCACCCTTCCTAGCTAAGGTTCGGATACGCTTGCTCTATCCGCAGGCTTATCATGTGCACAAGGTCTTATGTAAACCCCACATCAGTCAGGGATTTTTGCTTTGCAGTAGGTATAGGGTTCACAATATACAATCAATTTTAGTATAAACACAATCAGGAATATCAATGACAGTTTCAGTAATAATATTTTCAGGTTCAAATCGGGCGAAAGGCCCCTTAGCAATCAGATAATGGATATACCAATTTAGTTCAAGTGTCAAGTGATTGGTTATCAAATAATCAGTTGTAATAGTTATAGGAGTTTTTATTGTCTCAAACAAGATTGGTTACGTATAATATCATATTATTAAATACTCACCTTGAAATTCCTTAGCTCCTATTATTCAACACAAACAAAAAGGGTAATCGCGACCCTCCGAAGAATTCATTTTGCCTTTTCCTTTGTCCTTCGATTATACAATTCACATATTAATTCGTATTACTTAAAAGTAATAAAGACTAAATAAATTTTTATCTCCCTTAATTCTATTAAATTTTTTAACTATTATTGTTTATAGTTTAGAAGAATTGTTAATATAATTCATCATGTTCAAGTCTTAATTTGCGAAAACTCTTATAGGTTATCAATTCTTCAAATTGATCACTAATTCATCTAATTAACATTCAAATAAAGTTATTCTTACATTCAATTAAATTTTTACAAATTTAGCTTCCTATTCCCTAGGTAGGCCGAATCCAACATAAAGGAAAACTTAATTTCATTCTTTCAAATTTTCAATTAACTCCACATAATATCAATTGGTACCTAATTAAGCTCAATTCAAGCTCTAATTACAACAATATCATCTCTAAGTTCTTACTTCTTCCTAGGCCGAACCCTAGGTGTAGGTTCTTCTTAATTTCTTGTTTCATTTTTTTAAAATTAAACTTCAATCTACTCAATAGGTACTCATTAGATCACTTTTATCTTATCAATTTTATTTAATTCCATTTAAAGACAAAATTCCCAATTTACTTAATTCTAAGAGTTGGGAACTTTTCAATTCCTTATCCAATCTTCAAATTGATTCAAACATCATTAAATTGACATTCTAAAGAGTTAAATTTATCATTAAGATTACAAAAACAACATCAACTTAAAAATTCTTCTTTAGGCCGAACCCTAATGAGATTTTCATTTTTGTTGGTTTCCTTCACTTTCCATCACATTAATTATTATTACTACTCTTCTCCATCTTATTTATCATCTAATTAAAGCAAACAAAACATCTCCCCCCACCTTGCTCTATAGGCCGAACCTCTTCAAAAGAAAAGAAGAAAAAATTTGCAACCAATCAACTACACATACTCCTAATCATACTAGAAATGGAATTCAAGTTTGGTTTTAGTAATTACCTTAAAAATTCTTGATTTCTTAGTGTTGGAATGGTGGTGGCTGGTTGGTAGAGTAAGAAGAAGTAGTTGTCTTCAATTTTTATTTTATTTTTTTAGATGATGAGAAATTAAGTAAAAATAAGAAAGTTCTAGTTATAGCCTTGTCATTAAAAATCGATGGTGAGGATTAACTTGGATTGATCTAATGGTTAAGGATTTATGTTGGATTTTTATTATTTTTTATTTCATTAATAAAGGATAAGAATAAAATTTATTGATAGAAATTGCTATACACTATTTAATTTAATTATGTAAATTATGATGTCAAAATTTTGACTTAAGGATGGTGGGATCCACCATCACTCATCTTTCTTAAGCTCACATTAAAACAATTTTAACCCATTTTTCCTACACATTTGGCCAGCCACCCAACACTTAACATTTCATGCTCCATTATTTCTACTACACACAATAATTATTATAGTTATTTGCAAATTTTATTTTTCTAGCATTAGATTTTTATTCTAATCACTCCAATAATACTTTAAAATTTTTATAATTCAATATTTACTACTTTCACACATAATTAATTAGAGTGTAATAAAGTGCCTCTATCTATATATTTGCAATTTATTAACATAATATTTTCTAATAACTTATCAAATCTCTCTAATTTCACATTGTTCTAATAATGTTATTAAGCTTCCAAGCTTTGGTTTATCTAGGATATTACACCCTCACCGAAGGAAGGGAATTTTTGCTTTTGGTCTTAGGTTGGGTTTCAAACAAATAGAATAGTTTATTTGAAGGTAATGAGGGTTCATAGTTCATAATACAAGTTTCTCAAATTCAATATCAAATGATTAAATACAATCACATGATTGTGGTGCAAAAGACATGTGCTGGGAAATTTAATATATACTCACCTCAAACTCTTTACATTCTAAAATATGGATATTCTTCCTCTTCCTTCTCGTTACAATGTTCCTCCTCCAAAATATTTTTCTCACCCTCTACACATTTTAAATGTCATGCAAAGTTAAATTTTTCCTTAACTAAGTTTATTATAATCATAGAATTGAAATATAGGTTTACAAGTATTATGGAATTACTCTTACTATTCCTATTGTAATTTAGGTTATACACTTCAATTGATTTAATTTCAAACATATATTCACATTCTAACACATTTCCCTCCATTATGTTCCACATTTTGCTTATTTGAAACTTTGGTAATTTCTAAGATATATTCCCTAAGTTTCCCTAAATTCTGTCATCTAAGGTTTAACAGGTTTCAGCCCCTTTTTTTAACTATAACTCAAGCTACATAACTCCAAATGGAACAATTATTTTTTTTTATATGAAACTAGACTTATAAGAGTACATTTCATTAGTTTGGACCTTGAATTGATTCTACTTCTAAGGTCCTCAATTGTGGAGTTGAATGTCAAAAATCTTGTCAGTCGGAGTACCCTGCAATAACCACTTAGTCTCACTATACCTCCTAACCTACTTAGAGTATTTCTCTAGAAGTTTAACAGATATTAGATGGCATATGAAACTTAATTTTTTTTATGCTTTATTCATCTCCAAATTCTCATCCTAGGGAACTCAAATCCAACCTCCAACTTCCTGAAATTTCAGGGTTGTCTGCAGGAAGGCAGTCCCATTATCCCTCTAATATCTCTAAAAGTATAAAGAATTAACTTATACTTCCTTATAAAGAAATAAATTAAAGACATCAAGCTACAATGTTTATGTTTTGACTTTCCTCAAATTCATGCTGCCTGTAGTTTAATTTCCCCTCTCAAGTTCCAATACCTCTAAACCCTCAAGTCTGTTTACTTTGATTTCTTATTTTTTCCACTCTTATCTTCTACTCCTTACTCCCTTTTACCAGAATCACTTCAATTAAGTATTTTTTCATTCACCAATTTAACTTTTCTCAACTTCAAACCTCATTTCTCCATCCCCAATTCAACCAACACCACAATTCAATCATACAATTATCATACAATATACATATATATAGATAAAAAGAGCTAATTTAATTTATCATCTTACCTCAAAAATTCTTCTTCTTCTTTTCTCTTACTCTCTCTTTCTTTCTCTTGCTCTCTCTTGCTCTCTCTTTTCCTTTTCTTAGTAAAATTTTGAGAAGTGAAAAGAAAATGAACTTATCTTCCCATCTTCACCCATTTATATATATATATATATATATATATATATACACACTAAAGCTTTACTACACTTTTTAATTCTAGTCTAAAATTATTTTAGTCTCTAATTTAGGATGCTAGTATTATTTTTAGTTAGTTCCTTAATAATTTTACTTAAATTAAAATTTTTGAAAAATTTTAAAAGTCGCTATTCTACCGAAAACGTGTACACTAACCCAATTTTCTTAATCGCTTGCCATATTAATTCTTGGATTCCTAATTTCCTATTTTCTAGGTTTCTAATGGTCATAAAATTCCTGAGGTATTACACTCTACCCCCCCCCCCCTACTAAAAAGAAAATTCGTCCTGAATTTTTTATCATTAACGTACCTTTATTCTTGAAAAAGTTGGGGATATTGTCGTTGCATTTCTTCTTCACTTTCCTATGTACACTCTTCCATTGTATGATTTTGCCATAACACTTTAACCATAATTATTTTCTTGCTCCGTAGAGTTCTAATGTCCCGGTCCACAATGGAAATTGGAGTTTCTTCGCAAGTTAAATCTTGATCTATTTCAATCTCTTGTGATGGAAGTACATGTAAGGGATCTGGAATGTACTTATGTAGCATGGATACGTGAAATAATGGGTGTACATGGGCCATACTGGGTGGTAAAGCTAGCTGATATGATATGCTTCCCACTCGATCCAAAATCTCAAATGGTTCGATATATCTTGGTGCAAGTTTCCCCTTCTTTCCAAATCTCATAATACCTTTCATAGGGGATAGTTTCAAAAACACATGTTCACCCACTGTAAAGCTTACTGCCCTCCTTTTTGGATCAACGTAGCTCTTTTGTCCGCTAAATACAGTCTTCAACCTTTCTCTGATGATAGGAACTTTTTCCATTGTCTCTCGAATTAAATCTGGCGCCTCCATATGTTTTTCTCCTACTTCCATCCAATACATGGACGATCTACATTTCCTTCCATATAGGGCTTCATATGGTGCCATTCCTATAGTGGAATGATAACTATTGTTATAGGCAAACTTTATTAAAGGAAGATACTGATCCCAGTTACCCCCAAAATCCATGATACACGTCCTCATCATATCTTCTAATGTCTGAATAGTACGTTCTGATTGACCATCAGTTTATGGGTGAAAAAGCGGTACTGAAATTCAACTGAGTTTCCAAAGATTCTTGAAGCTTTTGCTAAAATCGAGAAGTAAACTAGGGACCTCTTTCTGAAATAATTGATACTGGCACGCCGTGGAGGCTAACTATCTCATTTAAATATATTTGGGCATACTAAGCTACTGTATATGTAGTTTTGACCTTCAGAAAATGGGCAGTCTTCGTTAACTGATCTATAATGACCCATACAGAATCATATCCTCCGGAAGTCCTCGGTAATCCCATTACAAAATCTATAGTTATGCATTCCCATTTCCATTCGGGTAATTCGATCTCTAATAGTAATTCTGATGGCTTCTGGTGTTCAAATTTTACTTGCTGACATATAAGGCATGAAGCCGTGAGCTTTGCTATATCTTTCTTTATGCCCGGCCACCAATACACACTTTTAAGGTCATGATACATCTTCGTGGAACCTAGATGTACATTATATGGAGCATAATGTGTCTCTTTTAAAATTTTCTCTCGTAACCCATTTGCATTCAGTACATATAACTGGTCTCCATATATCAAAACCCCATTTTCAATTTTAAATTTCGTCATCTGACCAGCTTCCACTTTTGCCCTCAAATCTTCAAAGTGAGGATCTTTTTTCTATGATTCCTTAATCTCCTCCCTAAAAATGGACTTTACATTGAACTGCACAAGTAATCCTTGTGATGGTGAGATCTATATCTGCAATCCCTGATTAAATAACTTTTTCAACTCCTCTACCAGTGGTATTTTTGCTACCACGATATGCGATAGGCTTCCCATCGACTTACGACTTAAGGCGTCTGCAAACACATTAGCTTTCCCCGAATGGTACAAATTTTACAGTCGTAGTCTTTTAGTAACTCCACCTATCGCCTTTGTCTCAAGTTCAACTCCTTCTATTGTAAAAGATACTGGAGACTCTTATGATCTGTGAAAATCTCACATTTTTCCCCATACAAATAATGTCTCCAAATCTTAATTACAAAGATGACCGCTGCCATTTCCAGATCATGAGTAGGATAATTCATCTCATGTCTTTTTAACTGCCTCGATGCGTATGCAATTACTTTTCCATTTTACATAAGTACACATCTTAATCCTATTATAGAAGCGTCACAGTATATGGCAAATCACCCAGTGCCCTCTGGCAATGCCAATACTGGAGCTATTGTAAGGTAGGTTTTTAACTCACGAAAACTTTCTTCGCAAGCGATAATATCCGGCCATTCCCAAAAAACTACGAATTTCAGTAACATTGGTGGGTTTTGGCCAATCTACTACCGTCTCGATCTTTTTAGATCTACTTGAATCCCATCCTTACTCACCACATGTCCCAAGAAACCTATTCGATCCAACCAAAAATCACCCTTGGAAAGTTTCGCATATAATTTCTGATCCTTCAATATGTGTAACACCATTCTCAAGTGTTCCTCATGTTCTTCTTTACTTCGGAAATAAATGAGAATATCATCGATAAATATAATGACAAATTTATCAAAATATGGCTTGAATACTCAGTTCATCAAATCCATAAATGTCGCAGGCGCATTCGTCAAGTCAAATGGTAATACGATGAATTCATAGTGCCCATACCGAGTTCGAAAGGTTGTTTTACTAATATATTCATCTCGAATTCACAGTTGATGATACCCTGATCTGAGATCAATTTTCGAGAAGTAACTGGCTCCTTGTAATTAATCGAACAAATCATCAATTCTCGGTAGTGGATACTTGTTCTTTATGGTCACCTTGTTTAGCTGCCGATAATCTATACATAGCCTTAATGTTCCATCTTTCTTCTTCATAAATAAAACTGGTGCACCCCATGGAGAACTACTTGGGTGAATAAATCCCTTATCTAATAGATCTTGCAACTGCACCTTTAATTTCAGTAATTCCATCGGAGCCATTCGATATGGAGGAATAGAAATAGATTGAGTTCCCAAAAATAAATAAATTGTATTCAATCTCCCGTGCTGGTGGTAATCCTGGTAGATCTTCTAAAAATTCATTCACTACTGGAATGTGTTGTAGCTCTTTACATTCCTGCCTAGTGTCCACAACATTAGCTAGATATCCTCAACATCCCTTAATAATCGTTTGGCTCCAATAGTCGATATAAGGGTTTTAGAGATATCATTCTTATCCCCTTGAAATTCCAATTCTTTTTCCCCCTCCTTCTGAACACTACGCTTTTCCTCTACAATTTATATGGGTAAAATGTTGAGATAACCAGTCCATTCCTAATATTACGTCTATTTCCAACACCGGTAACTCTATTAAATCCACTAAGAGGTGTCTGCCATCTATTTCTACCTCACAATATCTATAGACATACTTCACCTCTATTGTCTACCCTAAAGGAGTACTTATTTCTAAGGAGTTCCCTAATAATTCTTTATCCTTACCCAACCTTTTAGAAAAAGTAGATGACACAAAAGAATGTGTAGCTCCCAAGTCAAACAATACTTTAGTTGTTGCAAGTTGAATTCGAACCATACCTGTCACATTAGTATCCTTATTATACGTTTCCTGCTAAGTAAGTGCAAATACTCCGCGTCTACTTCTGCCAGTCATAGACTTAGTATTTCCTGATGTTTGTCCCCTTCCTTGACCCCGGCCTATATTACTTCCAGTGTTAGGCTTTGGCATTTGGACAGTGGACTGGGATCCCACTAATGAACTTCTTGGTGCCTCTCCTATGAGACAATTTCTCTAGAAATGACCTGTTTGACTACATCATAAACAAGCTGCTGTAATTCTTCTACAAACTCCTGGATGTTGCTTGTAGTAGACTGGACAAATAGGTACATTCCCAAAAGTAGGTACAGTAGTGGTACCTCTACCTTGACCACTTCTGGCTCCCCTTCCTCTTGAATAACCAAAGCCCATACTAAGAGTAAGTTATTGTGAGCCATTCCTAGATCCTTGTCTATAACTACTTTGGCCTCTTCCCCTAGCTCTCTGCCTCTGTTCTCTTTCAATCCTTTCTTCTTTGGATTTTGCTTCCATTTGTTTGGCTCAATCAATCAATTTTGATAACATCGAGAATTGAAGTCTATACAGGTTGTTATGTAAAAAAGCATGTAGTCCCCTTATAAATCTTTTAATCTTTGCAGCTTCAGTCAGAATAATTTTTTGTGCATATCAACTCAATCTAATGAATTCCTTCGCATACTCGGTAACTATGCAATTCCCTTGCTTTAATTGCTCAAATTGAGCAACTCTCATTTCCCTTTCTCCCTCGGGTAGAAATTGCTCCATCATTTCCTCTTTAAATTGCTCCCAAGTTGGTGGAGCATCCTCATACAATGTATTTTCCATATGGTCTTTGAATCAATCTCCTGCATTATCTGTCAACATCAATCTGACTAGTTCAATAGCACGAGCATTAGAGCAGGGAATTCTTATAACCCGCTTATCCATTTTCTCCAAGAACCAATGTGATTCCTCTCCATCCTCTCCCTTGAATTCAGGAAGTCCTATTTTCATGAAGTCAGTCATTAAGACTCCCCCATCATCCATTATTCTACGAGCCACATGTCGAGGTATAAGGGCATTAACAGGCTTGGGTATCGGTACAGGTGTAGGTATCGGTGCTGGTGGAATTACTTCAGGTTGGGGTTGTCAAGCATGTCTTACTTCATCAAGCTCTCGTCGCATGGCCCATATTTCTTCCAATAATACTGCATTATCCATAGGAGGGATTTCCTAGTCTACCTCCTCCACCCTTTGTTGTACACGTGGAGGTTCATCACCCTGCTCACTCCGTTGAGATCCAGTAACAGAGGCCTCATCTGTCGCCTCCTGACTACGTGTGGGCGCTATCTCTCTTATAGGTAACATTCTATTATCACATAACACAATTCAACTTAGTACCTATCTATTTTCAATAATCAACTCAAGAATATGCATATATAATAAATGGCAACTTAAATAAATATTCTAAAAGCATTAATTACATAACTTTTCACATTCTATTAATATTCCTATATATATATATATATATATATATATATATATATATATTTTACATAGTTCATCACTACTTTCTCGTCAACTTTTTACAATACATATTATTTTTACATTCTTCACATTCTTGACCTTACAAAACTACACACCTTTTTACAATACATTCCTATATACAATACACACTTAGATATAATTCACTTTTTTTTTTATACCTATATACAATACATATCTACATCTGATTTTTTTTTTTTTTACAATCTACTAACCCTTAATTATCTCTCGACTGAGAAGAACCTCTCAGCCCCACTCTAGCTGTGGATCTCTCCCCTGAAATAGGGGCCATTTGTTTGATGGGACTATCTCTAATTGTGTGCCCAGTACTATCACACACTGTGCATACGCGCCTCAGGTAATCCTGGACCGCTCTACGAACACCAGGCCTAGCCACTCTCTTCCTAGCAGTCCATCTTATTCTCAATCCTCTAAAGGCCAAACCCCTTATCTGGATAACCATATCTTAAAGATCTCGGAGCCTCTCATTTAGTATGCTAACTCGAGCCTCCAAAGATAATACTCTCATCCTAAGGTCTACACATGGTGCTAAATCAGGATCCTCCTATGGATCCTTCTCCGATGGGTACTCCATATTACGTGACGCTGCCTCTGATATCTGATCATCCTGACTCGCACCCCTTTCCGACGCAGTCGACATCTACACAAACCATTTTCATATTATTGACAAGTAAATTTTTACACACGTATTACACATAATTACATAAGAATATCAAATTTTATACGAACTTCGCAGATTTAATCCTAATGATAGACAAAATGACAAGAAGGACCCTAAACTCCATGGTACTTCTTAAGACTACCAGTTATATTTATGTAAAATACTAAAGCTCTGATACCAACTTTGTCACATCCCTCTTTCGGAATTAGGGATGGCAATGGAGCGGGAATCCCCGTTTCCTGCAGGGATTTGCCCCGAACGGGGCGGGGATTCTCCGAATTTTATTCCCATGGGGTGGGGATGGAAAAAATTTCTTCCCCGTTAGCAGGGATGGGGTAGGGACGAGGAGTGTATTCCCCACCCCGTGGGGATCCCCATCCCCGTCCCTGTGGGGACTCGATATTATATTTACATAATTATTTTTAATATAAAAAGTATATTACTTAGTTATATATATATACTTATAACATGACAACTCTAAAGAAATTTATTTAAGTACTCTCATGCTTTTATGTATGCTGAATTTTTTAATGTTTTACGAAATAAAATTGCAGAACATTTTTAATATATTAGGCATATTTACATTTTAATTTTGTTTAATTGATGTTTTGCATGTCTGAATCTGTTAAAATTTTCTAAATAAATTTATTATTATTTTTCAACCATTATTTATGAATTTTATAAATATAAAAAAATATATTAGTAATACTATATATATATATTAATAAGTAAATATATATAAGTAATGTATAAAAAAATTAATAAAATATATAAGTAATACTAATAATTAAAATATCTTCAATTATATATATATATTGTGAATTTAAACAAAAATAAAGTATAATTTTAAATTTTTATACATTAAATTCTACTATATAAAAGTATCAAAAATTGAATTAAGATAAAAAAAAAAAAAATTCAAGTAGGGAACGGGGATTCCTGCTAGGATAGGGATCCCTGCGAGAACATGGATGGAGATTAAATTGTCTCCGTTTGTAAGGTGGGGATGAAGATGAGGATTTCCTGCTAAGATGAGAATGAGATGAGAGATAGTTTCCCGCCCCCGTACCGTTGCCATCCCTATTTATAGAAGGTGGAATGACAGAGTACATTACTTTTGATTCATATTCTGCTGTGTTTGTAGCTTTATGAGCTCAGCTCTTTTTACCATAACTGCTCTTGTTCTACAGGTATTTTTTTTTTTTTTTTTTTTAGCTTTATTCTCTTTACCCTTTTGTTAGCACTTAGCAGTACTATTGACCCCTAACTTGGTGTATCTAATAGAACCAATAAAAGAAAAGGATAAAAAATAAAAGAAAAAAAAAAAAAAAACTCTCTCATCCATTATATATATGCAGAAGACAAGGAAAGAAACATAATTAAGCTAGAAAGCTTTGAGGCCTGACCCCAAAAAAAAAAAAAAAAAAATTGCAAATGATACTTGGTATACTTTAATAACCTTATTATCTGAAGATCTAT
>CATKHJ010274809.1:0-23325 GCA_949750685.1 Vernicia montana | reverse complement strand
TTTGAAACGGTACGCCCGTACCATTATCAGTACCGATTTAGGCTGTGGTCTCTTCATGACTTTTGTTTATGGCCTCCTAAAACATGAAAGTCCAATAAAAGAACTCTGGAAAAACACTAAACAAACAAATCAAACTCAATTTAAGGATAAAATACATTAAAAACAAAAGGGTAAAATGTAATCAATTAAACACTTATCAAGGGGCCAGTCCCTCCAAGTCCAACAATACCATTTACTAATTTTTAATATAACTATTATATTATATTATCATATATAAAAAAAACTATAAAAATCAAAATTGCCCCATAATAATAAAAATTCATTAAAATACTAAATAAATGTTTTATAATATATATCTATATTTTGTATGTTACATAAAATTTAATAGAGATTCAAATAAAAAAATATTCTATACATATAATTTATTTTTAGTCTTTCAAGGCATAAATGGTAGAATTGAATGTTTCTATTTAACTTCAGCAAATAAAACAAATATATAATAAATAATTCATTATTACAAAGAGAAAATGATAAGTAAAGTTAAACAATTGAAAGCATGAATAGTATTAATTTTGGTATCTTTATTTTTTTTTAATTATTCATTCATTTAAGAATCAAATGGAATTATTAATAATGAAATACTTTTTATTTTATTTTAATTTAAAGTAAAAAAAAATTTAAATAACTATAATATTTGTATTATACATAATAAAACTAGAAGTAACAATATAAAAAAAAAAAAAAAATTATTATTATTTTTTTAATTTGAAAATCTTTAGAAAATTCGATTACTATTTTGGTAAATAAAATTAAATTTCTAGACAAAGACTATAGTTAAACGACAAGGAAAACGGTATAAAAGCGCTCTTTTTGAAGCTCCTTACTAAACTCCTCTCTTGGGTTTCCTTCAAAATCAAGCAAAACCCTGAACAAACCATCTCAAGAACCACAAATATCTAACGCATACGCATATACCTATACAAAACCTAACAAAAATTCAAAACACAATTACAAGAATAAATTAACAGACCTCTAATCTATAATCAATCTGTTCTCCGGCATAATATCGGCCTTCATGTCGCCGGCGGCGGCAGTGGATGTTCGGTCTCCGGTCACTTCCCAATCATCCTCTCACCAAAACCCTAGTTTTGCACCTTCCAATAGTTCTACTGATGACCATCGAGAAGGCATGAATGTCCCTATTTTTGGTAACATAAATGAATTCGATGCCCATAGTGGCCTCGCTTCACGGAGTGGGTTGCGAGCCGGGTGGGTGGTTTCCGGTCGGACCCGCCCTAGAATGGCGAAATTGAGGAAGCCTTTGCATGGAAGGTCGAAAGGGGTATCAGGTGAGTTCGGGTTGGGTTTTAACCCTTTTCAATCAGTTAGTGAGAGTCCGAGTTGTGGTAATGATTGTACTAGTAGTTCAAATGGTAGTTTAGAGAAATGTATGCCAAATGGGGTTGATTGTTCAAGTGCGAGTTTTGTTTTTGGTGCTAGTAGCAGTAGTTCTACTTCGAATTTGACTGCCTCCTTGAATTTGGATTCTCGGGAGAGAGTATTTAGTGCGAATGGGAATGAATTGAATTCTAAAGTAGAGTCTGCGAAATCTGACAATGTGGGTTTTGTGTTTGATGTTAAGCAGAGGCACTCTAATACAAATGAGGGGAAATCAGTTTCAGAAGCACAGAACGGAAAGCTTCATAATGTAGATTTTGTGTTTGTTGCTAGTGAGAATAATGTGGAGATGAAATTGGATTTAGAAAATGGGGAATCAAGAAATTGTGGATTAGAGTCAGATCCCCATAACGTGGGGAAGGTGAGTTTAGGGACTGAACTTGAGCGTGGGAAGGACAGTTATGCGGGTTTTGAATTTGGTGTTGACAAGAGCAATTTGGGTTCAAATTTGAATTTTGAGAAGGGAGAGTCTAGTGGAAATGCGGAAAAGCAAGATTTTAATAATGCTGGGTTTGTATTTGGTGCTACACACAATAATTCCAGTACAAATATGGGGATTTCTGGTGATGGTTTTGTATTTGGTGCCAGTTGGTTTAATTCAAATGACAAGTTTGATCATGCAAGGAAAATGAGACTAGAGGGTGAAGCAGCCAATGAGGTCAAAGGTACTGCAGCATTTGAAATTAATGGAGCTGGGAGCTGGCAGGAGGATAATGATAAGTTTCCCTATATATTTGTTGGTAGCAGTAACAGAAGTTCCAGTTCAAGAGAGTGCATGGCTACAAACTGCCCTGATGAAGCGAAATCAAGCAGTGAAGCTTTTGAAAGCTGTAACAGCATCGCAAAGGATGAAACTGGGACTCCAGATTTTGGCATTGATGGTAAGTGTAAACTTGAATCACTTCAAAACAGTAATAACATACCAAATGCTTCTGCCACAAACCCTGTATTTAATAATCTCTCTGATGAGATGAAAAAACTGAATATTGATGGTTATAAGAATTTTGATGGAGAGGACAATAAGAAGTTTCTGTTTCGAAGCAATAACATGGCTTCTGCCTCTTCTAAGGACACTACTTCTCATGAATTGAATGTGGAAGGTTTTGCTAATGCTACTAAGGGCACTGAGGCTGATCAATTTGAATCAACTGTTAAGAATGAAAGGGTTAACTTAGGCAGTGCATCCATTGGAACTTTTAGTTCTGAAACATTTAGATTTCAGGTAGGACTTGCAACGAGTTCTGCTGAGAGCCAGTTATCTCATGGTAAAGTGAATGATGATACACAGCTCAATGAAGCTTCTGCATCATCTTTGTTCTCATCAGTTGGTCTTGACTCCCAAGGTGGTGTTGAGGTTTCCAAACCACCTCATAAGGCTTGGGTTGGAAATGAAAGTGATGAAAGTAGTTATACAAGCACTTCAGATAGATTCGGAGTGCTGTTTACAGACTTCGAAACACCAAAATGGGACCCCTCTTGTTTAAAAGCAAGTCTATTTCCTGAATTAAATAGAAAACTAGAATTAAGTGTAAAGGGTAGACCTAAAAAGAACAAAAAATCAAAGACAATGAGGGGAAAGTTGAAGCCACTGTCTCAACATAAGCAACAACAAGAGCAGAATCACTTGGAAAATGAAAGCAGTTCCCAAGAGGCTCTAAACTTCCCAGGATGTTATTCACCCATGGATTTTTCTCCATATGAGGAGACTACCACAGCTGAGAAATTTTCAAGGGAAACTTCCAGGACATCAAATGATTCCATCCAACTAGACAACCATAGAGTGCCTTCAGTAGCTAGTAGTCTTAAAGATAGAGAAGGATTAGATCTTGAAAAAGGTGAAGAGACAAATCCAGAGAGTTCCTCATATCATCCTAAAAGATGTTCTGTTGCTGATTCTCCTGCAAAAGCATTTATTTTTGAAACGATGTGCTCTGACCACAGCACTGAGCAGGTCTGCAGTAGCAGTGGAGCTGGTGTTGCTTCTGCTGAAGATGCATCTGGCTTAAACACTGAAAGTAGCCATCAAATACGGTTTGGTTTTGCTTCAGGTTTGGAAGATATAGACGGGAGCAAATTTTCCTTTTCTGCTTCATCCTCTGCACCGAATAGTTCATCTCCGACAAAACGTTCACATAGAAAGAAAAATAGGAGGAAAGTTCCTCATGAACCATTTATGATTGCTGCAAACCCAAATGTTAAGGTTGGTTCATCTTCTGTCCTCTTTTCACCCTATGCTAACTCCTGTTGAACTCGTCTTCCTTTTCTGCAACTTTTCAGGATCATGAAGGAGATTTATCTACTTCACAAAGACAATTGGGGAATAATTCTGAAGCAAATGAACAGGTGAAGCAAGGTTCTCTTACATCCACTACTGCAATTCAGGAAGCTTGTGAAACATGGCGACTCAGGTGCTTTCCTTTAACATGAAAGCTATTGTTCTTTGAATAGTTTGTTTATGATTGATTTTCTGTATTATTGGCATATTGGGATGTTTTACTTTCTGATATGTGGCTTTTTGTGGGCATCCTTTATTGCTTATATGTGGCTGGTTTTTATTTGTGTCAGCGGAAATCACGCATATAAAGATGGAGATTTATCAAAAGCTGAAGATTTTTACACACGTGGGATTAATTCTGTCCCTTCTAGTGAAACATCAGGATGCTGCCTCAAGCCTCTTGTTATCTGCTACAGCAACCGGGCAGCAACTCGAATGTCTCTTGGAAAGTTGAGGGAAGCTCTAAGGGATTGTGCGATGGCTGCTACACTAGATCCCAGATTTCTCAAAGTTCAAATGAGAGCTGCCAAGTAAGGCATTTCTTTGTTTAAGCTATTTTGATCTTATGATTACATTAGCTTTGGACATGGCAACAAATTTTTCTCATTTATTGAAACTTTTTGACATGCAAACTAAATGTTATCATTTTGTTAAGCAGTTAAATGAACCAACCTTTGGTGATTCATTGAGCAGCTTATTCTTCTTCTTCCTTCCTCTTTTTTTTTTTATTTATTTTTTTTCTTATTATATGGAAATTTTGAGGTTTCCAAGATTTCTTCCCCCCCCTTTTTATTTTTTATTTTTTTATCTCTTTCTTGTGTTGCTTCTAAGCCCCTTGGCTAGATGCATTTGCCTTGGTGCACCAAAGATGTGCAAAAAGACTAGTCTTGGGGCTCTACATGTGCCCTAATGTGTGAACAATCAGTTGTCTAATCATTCTTGTTTTTAATATTGTATAATGGATCGATCTCAATTGTTTCCTCAAACTACTGTAGTTGCTGAATGGTCTAAAAGAATGGTGGAAAATAAAGTAAAATAAAAGAGTAAGTCTAAAAGACTAAAAGGCTGTAAATGTCATTGCAAAGACCATCTTCTTTTCATAGCTGACCTGATTGGATATATTTCATATGCAGAACAAAATAATTTAAAAATTTTCTGTTTTATTTTGAGATAATTTGATTTTTATTTTTGTTTAAATGCTATGAATATTATGGAGTTTCTAAGAAATTTAAGTAACTTATGTAGGATAGAGACCTAAATTTTTTTTGTACAATAGCTCAAAGCTGCCCGTTTTGATTTGATCGATAAAATACTAACAATAAATTTTCTGTAGTCTCTACTGTTATGTATAATATTGTTTTCTTGAAAAATCTGCATGTACTGTACTAGTGCACGGGTTGCAACAGCTCTTAGCATTATTCCTTTTTTGCCTATAGGAATTTCAAATCAAGTTGAGACATAATAGGAATAAAATATGGTTCTATACCTCATCAACAAAATTTAGTGTTCTTTTATGGTGATACAGAAAGTTTCATGATGTATATCTGTGAGGATTCTTCAGGAGATAAATATTCTCCTTGAACTTTAAAGCATGTGCTGAGCATCAAACTTGAAAACGACTCCTATATTTGAATATTCAGTGGACCATTTATCATAATTTCATGTTGATATTTGGTAATAACTCTATGGAAGGGATGAATTTTCACAAACAATAAAGGAAAACAATCTAAAAGTAATATGGAACGTATTAGGAGGATCAAAGCTGTTGGCTTACTTTGAATCTGGATTAGGTGGGTAATGCATGCCTATTTGCTTTACACGAAATGATAATGCATATTTTTTAAATGTTATTTTTTGTCCCAGATGTCATCTTGTATTGGGGGAAGTTGAAAAGGCACAATACTATTTTAGTAAGTGCTTGGAATCTTGGGCTGGTGTATGTTTGGATCGGAGAATTGCAATAGAAGCTGCTGATGGCCTACAGAAAGCTCAGGTTTGAACTTGTTTCCTGTTACATTGGCAGATGTACAATTTTGTTTGTTTTATTTTGAAATCAATCTGGTTCTCTGAGTATACAAATTTTTATTCAGTTGTGGATAATTCTTTGTTACTTATTCTCCAGGAATGCTTGTATTAATGCATTCATGTGTATCAAATTTCATAAATGGCATAGACCATTTGTTTCTCAAAACAGGGTTTTAAACAGAATCAGAAACAGAAACGGAAACAGTAATGGTGTCGTAGAATTGGATTGAATGGTTCCGAATTGGCTGCCACTGCCATGAGTTTTTAAAGCCATTTACATAACACTCAAATCAACAATAAACAATAATTCAATAAAATATAAGTTCAAAACAAAGAATTTAATAAAGTATGCAAGATATTAAGTTAATAATTGGATGAATAAAAAAAGCCATTTGCATAACACTCAAATCAACAATAAACAATAATTCAATAAAATATAAGTTCAAAACAAATAATTTAATAAAATATGCAAGATATTAAGTTAATAATTGGATGAATCATGAGTTTAGTTTCTCATGTTTCATCTATCATTTCTTGGCAATTGGCAAATAACTCATAGAGAAATGAAAATTATGTAATGGTGGGCTAAAATTCCATTATAAAACAGCTGAAACGTTATGAAACGGCCGTTATTTAAATCCATATTTCATTTTACAATGCAAATACATGCGACAAGCATTTTGAAAATCATAATGTGCTCTCGGAATTGTTTTTCTTTAAGTAGCTAACATTGTTCTTTTTTGTGTGTGATTCTCTTTTGAATGGAATAATTCTAGGTTTTCTTGTATCTTGGTTTTCTCTCTCCTTTCATTCATTTCATTTTGTGTATGCATATTATTGTACGTTAGGGAGTAAAAAGTAAAAAATCCTGTAACTTATTGGGTTGTTTTCCTTGCTTGCAGAAAGTGGCCGAGAGTACAAATAATTCTGCCAAGATTTTGGATCAACGGACATCTGATGCTGCACTTAGTGCTTTAGATGTAATTGCAGAGGCCCTGTCAATTAGCCCATATTCAGAAAGATTACTGGAAATCAAAGCGGAGTCTATGTTTATGGTCTGCACTGTTTCAACATTGAATTCTGCCCCTTCCATTTCTTCTTCTTTCAATCCCCTCTTGAAATTAGTGAATCATTTTGAAGATTGACAACTAATAAACCAGCGTGTTTCATTTGTTTGCTTGTAAGTTTAGGTCTCAGCATGGGCTTTTATTTTATTATTATTATATATCTTGCAGTTACGGAAGTATGAAGAGGTGATTCAGCTGTGCGAGCAGACACTTTGTGCTGCTGAAAACAATTTCGCTTCACCAGGAACCAATGACCAGTTAGTGGATAAAGGTGGTTCTCAAACTGAAAGTCACTCATTTGCAAAGTTGTGGAGGTGGCGCCTAATATCAAAATCATATTTTTATTTGGGAAGGCTTGAAGTTGCTCTTGAATTACTTGAGAAGTTGGAGCAAATGGGATCTACTAGTGACAAGTAAATACCTAATTTTGTTGATGGCAAGCTTATTCTATACTTTCCTTGAGGAACTTCATTTGGGCTTCCTCTCTTTGAATGGATTTTAGGTTCCTGATATTTGTTTGAATTATGTAGGTATGCAAGTAAGATATTGGAATCATCAGTTTCATTAGCGGTCACTATACGTGCACTCTTTCAGCACAAGGTATGTCAATGGTCTTTTTTCAAGTTCATTTTCTTCCTTAGATTAGGTGCATGAAAAATGATTGTATGCTGCACATAATTAGTTCGAATGTCAATGTGCAGTTTCAGTTTTTTGCTCATAACCTTCCATTAATCCGAAATTCTGTGCCACATTTATCTTATTTGTTTGGGATTTTTTTTTCCTTTCAGTCTAATGGGGTCTGTTGATCTATGATGCATGGAAATGCTGATGGGATCACGTTTCAGCATTTCCAAAAGGTTTTGGAAACAGAGACTCAAAGAAACATTTCGAGCCTGTTTCTGTAATTTTAAAATTTTCTGAAACACTTTTCTTTATGGTAAAAAAAAAAAAAAATCAAGCCTTTAAATAAAAACGACTCTCTCAATCTCTGTCCAAATATCTCCCCCACAATCTCTATTTCATTTCAGCTCCATCTACCACTCATCTCTCTGACTCAGAATTGCTGGCAGCAGTGACTGGCTGCTTGTCTATGTCTCTCAGAATCGCCAGTAGTGTGGCGATTGGGTTTTCTCTTTCTTGGCTCCAGGTTTTCTTCCTCTTTGGATCTCTGTTTTGTTCCTTTGATTTATGGGTTTTCATTTGCTATGGGTCTTTCATTTGTTCCATGTCATTTTGTGCTTTTTGATATTATGTGGCTTCTATGTAACAAAGTTATTCTGTTACCTAGAAATGGTACTGCCTTATAATGGTGGTTTGGTCCTAGTCTTCAAGTTGATATTTTTCATCAATAACCCTTTAAATTCTTGAAAAAAAGGTTTTTTCAATGTCTACTTTTATAAAAATATTTTTTATACTATAAAGTTATCCCAATATTTTTTTATTTACATGTTTCCCCCTCGTTTATGTTTCCTATATTTTTGAGAAATGCTGTTTCCCGGTGTCTGTTTCTGTGTTTCCGTTTCCGTGCTACCTAGGTTACAATTCAAAAGATGTGAAAAAACAGAACAGGGTTTTATCTGGCAGTCGTGTAGGTGTGGTGGATCTTGTGGTGTTCTCAATAAGTAATTTGTAAAGGATATGATGGGGGATTTATGTGCTATCTTATCTTTGTCTTGATACCTGAATTAATGAGCTGATGGATCTGGATGAATGAATCCATGTTTCCAATATATCTATGCACTTCTTTATTGTTTTCAGGTTGATTATGCTTGGATTCATATAGAACTCTCACATTATAATTTCCATAACAATTTTGATATTTTTCTAATTTGCACTTGCATTCTTCCTACAATTCTTCCCCTTGGAATAGACTTCTAAGTCCTTAATTAAGGCCCAATTATTACTTATGTTAAGTGTCCTGTCTTTTTTTCTTTCTTTGTTTCATTCATTCTTTCTTCTTTTTCCTTTTTTTTTTTTGCTCTTGACAAAATGAGGATGTCCACATTGTTGTTAGTCCAATATTTGTGGGCATCCTGCACAAATGACCATGAATTGCTTGAGTTATTTGCTTTCCTTATTATGGCATGCTCTTTTTGAGGAGTTCATAAAAGATTTTGACTGAATGCACAGCTTACTCGTGCACCAGTTCACCAGTTTGATTTTGTTGCTCTCCTTGGTGGAGATCATCATTAAAAGTAGCTTTTGGTTTTTTGGACATGGATGATAACCTAGAACTACGTTATATGGATTTGGTTATTAATGAAAATGATGGGTGGAGTTTTAGATTGTTAAACTTCTAGTGCATGTAACATTATTTGATATCCATTTACTTTATGGGGGAAAAATACAAGATTCCAAATCCTAATGCTGGCATATGATTGATTAATATTTTGGTGTTTGATTAAATTCTTAGTTTCCTCTGTCAGTTCTCTTCCGATGAATAATATATTATTATGATTTCAAACGCGTCACAAAATATTGGCATTCGTCCTGTGAATATATTAAATTTATTTCAAATTTCTTGTCAATTGCAGAATGCAGGGAATGAAGCAGTTCGATCAGGAAGGTACACAGAAGCATTAGAGCATTACACTGCAGCTATATCGAGCAATGTAGAATCACGCCCCTTTGCAGCTATCTGTTTCTGCAATTGTGCTGCTGCACACCAAGCCTTGGGCCAAATTGCCGACGCCATCGCTGATTGCAGTCTAGCCATAGCCCTTGATGAAAATTACTCAAAGGTTTAACTTCAAAGTGCATGACTTGTTATAAAGAAATTTATATGGATTTCATGGAGTTAAAGAGGAAAATAAATTTTGGTTAATGAAGTGAATAGATCCCCTGGGTTCGCTAATTTTCTGAAATTTCTTGTAACTAAGTTTACCCTAGATTAATGACTTGGCTTAAATTTGCAATTGCCAGTTGGTAATTCATTTATGATTCCTGTCCTCTTAATAAGTAAGATGATTATTTGATTGATGGGAGTTCTGACACTTGATTTTTACTCTATGGGTGCATTGAGCTCTTAACAGTATGTAATTAAAGTTGGTGATTCTTAATAAAATGATGGTGAAAAATAAAAACCAAGAAGGAATCTTCATGAAAAGCAAAATTGTTGTTTGATTATTATCAAATATGTAATTTTCAGCTTCTACTCCATTCTTTAGATCAATGGAGATTAGTATTTAATTTGTTGGTTTTTTGGTACTGATTGCCAATTCCTTGCTCAGGCAGTTTCTAGGAGAGCTACATTGCATGAGATGATTAGAGACTATGGACAAGCAGCTACCGATCTCCAAAGACTTGTGACTATACTTGAAAATCCAGCTGATGGAAAAACTAGACGGTCTGGCACACCTAGTAGATCCACCAGCAGCAAAGAATTAAGGCAAGCTCGTCGGCGTTTATCCTTAGTGGAAGAGGAAGCTAAGAAAGGAATACCATTGGATTTATACCTTATTTTGTAAGTAATTAATTCAATTGGAGCTTTTAGAACCTGATATTTAGTGGACCTATGTTATATTATTTCATGAGTAATTCATTCTTTTTAATTATTGTAAATCATCTTTTTGGAGTCCTGTTGGTTGTATCCTTAGTTTGCTGACCTACAGTTAACTGGATCATGAGTGTCAGTTTTTCCAAACACTTATGGGGATTTTGTTATCAAAATTTGTTTCCTAGTAAAAAGTGTTAGGCTCCTTACTATGGTTTTCAAAACAAAACCTTTTTTCAGCAAAATCTAAGATTTCTTTTGTATCTTCTAGTGTTTCAGTACCTGTTTCTCCTTCTGTGTTCAAGGTGCCTTTTCATTAACAGTCATTAACATGTTATGTAGTTCAACAATCTTAAACTATTGCTTTTACTTTGAAGTTTAAAACAAATTTTAGATTTTTTTATTTGTTTTGACTCTCTATGTTTCGCTACCTGAGTTTTAGGATGTGATGATATTTGTGCTTGTAGATTGTGTAAATTTTTGTTGCTCTGGTGAGACTAATGATGAATGTCACAAGACAAGTCTGCCATTGAGACTAGTTCACCTGTTGCTTTCCGAAACTTATTTTCAGTTTGTAAGTTATTAACTATGTCTAATCTTTATGATGCCAGGGGAGTTAAACAATCTGATACAACAGCTGAAATGAAAAAGGCATACCGCAAGGCAGCACTCAGACATCATCCAGACAAGGTTTAAACTTTCCATTTCTGCAGACTTCTCTTAATTATGGCTATTATACTGGATTTTCATCTATCATTTTCATTCTTTTTGTTTTATAGGCTGGTCAGTTCCTGGCAAGAAGTGAAAGTGGAGATGAAGGGCGACTTTGGAAGGATATTGTCCAGGAGGTGCACAAGGATGCTGACAGGTTATTTAAAATGATAGGAGAAGCATATGCTGTTCTCTCAGACCCCACAAAGGTATGTTATCCATGCAATTTCTACTTTGAGAGGTTAGGTTCTAATTCACTGTTTTGCTCTATATTTTGGGCAATAGTTTTCTTTAATATGCTATTAACCATTTATTCCGGTCTCCTCTCCTCTCCTGTGATTTGAATTGCATATGCTGATTTCACATCTGCAATGCCAGTACGGCAGTATGCACATGAATGCATGTGTCTGGCTGGTGTCAGTGGCGGAAGTTTTATCATATTTTTGAGGGGGGCAAATTTAACACACATGTAAACTACATGTTAATTTTTACTGTTCATATTTTTATTTCAAAATTTTTTTTGAAGAAATTTTAATAGCTACTATAGTTAGATAAGTACAAAAAAAAAAAAAAAAAAAATTGTAGTACCAAAAGATATAAAAATTAGCAAATACAGTCAACTTTTCCATCTAATAGACTCTTGGTAGAATTTTATTATCCAATATGAATTTATGAGCAAAAAGCCCAAAAATTAAGTAAAAAAATTGTATGAGACCTAAATTCAATAATATCATTTGGAAATTTTCATGCTGTATATTAAGCAAATAATGATATTTTTTTAGAGGGGGGGGGACTAATTAAAATTCATTAAAGATTTTATATTTATACATGCCTAATATTATGTACTAAAAAAATTGAAAATTTTGAAAGCTCTGCCATTAGCTGGTGTAGTCTTAAACAGATGAAAGGGTGGGTGGCTGGTATGGTCTTGATGCTTGCTGGTATGAATTAGGGACCAAGAATGTTTCTTTATATTTTTCACCTTCTTCCTTTTTCCTTTTCAGTCTTAGTATCCCATAAACTAAAAGTGGTGGTGTTAAATCATACTACCTATTGGAAATTGCTTTTGGCATCCGAGGAAGAAAATATATTATTCACTAATGGTAGCGCATTACTTAGATACGCATAAGATGGAAGGTTTCAGAATACAGGATATATTGTAAGAGACCAGCCTGTTATCTAATAACGGAAGATTGTAGTATAAGCTCAAGGACTGGAGTTACATACTCCGATTGTCTTCATGACTTGTAAATAGCCTATGGACTCATTAGAATCTCAATATCCTGCATTGGTTATATGAGGAACTTCATGTGATTAGATAACTCTTTAACGCTTTCTTCCCCCCTTGTAGCTATGGATAAATTCTTTTGAAGCACTTGTTAAGTTGGAATTGGAGCTAACTCTATGCACACAGCTTGTTGCTCAGACACAACTACTTATAGGCAGGATTGATTAGTAGTAGACTCATGGGGGGGTCCTATTGCTAGGCCAGTGTGTGGATAAAGAGAGTTGTCGAGGACACTGGCTGTGAAACTGTGAAAGTGTGGTGGAATGTTAAAAAAGTCTCGATGTCCCACATTTGTTATACGGGGAACTTCTTGCTAGTAGATAAGACCTTAGACTCTTTCCCCCCCTAATGACTAGCTTTTAGGGCGAGTTCTCCTAAAGCACTTAGAACCATGGTTGTCAAAACCGGACCAAACTGGTTTAGTCGGGAACCGGTCTCATTTTCGGTTCGGTCCAGTTCTCTAATCCGTTATAGTGAAAATCGGTGTTAACCCGCATGAAACGGCCGGTTGACCCAGACTGGTTCATACGAGTAAGAACTAGTAAGCAAACTTTAATTAAAAAAAACATTCTGCTTCACCGTGATTCGAACCTTGAACCTATATGATGCACACAACTCCAACCATTTCAGCTGAACACTAACTTATGAAGATTTTCTCCATGAAATATTTTATATAAATTAAAAAATTATATAATAAAATTAATTTCTAATAATCACCTTCTAACATAATTAATACTAAATTTAAATATGTTGTAAAATAAATTTTAAATTTTTAGCACTAAAAAAATAAATTTCTCACTTTTTTATTTTAAAAAAAATATATATTACTTTTAAAATTCTTATTACCTATTTATTCTATTACTATTTTAAATTCTAAAATTATTTTTTATATAAAATGTTAAAGAAAATTTATTGTATTCAAATTTATTTCAAACTATTCTATTAAATTGCTTATAAAATTTATATTTCTTATATTATATAATATTAGTTTAATTATTAATCTCCTTATAATTTGACAAATTACATCCATTAAATTTAATATACCTTAAAGCTATTAATTAGTAACATAATAAATTTGACAAATTATATTTATTAATTTTTTAAAAAAAATTATATCCATTAAATTTAATATACCTTAAAATTATTAAATTAGTAACATAATAAATTATATATATATTATCAAACAACATAATTCTTATAAATACAAATATTATAATTTGAAATTTTATTTAATAAATTTGTTAATTAATATTTACTTAATTAATTTATTTTATTAGATATATTTTTATTTATCATGGTTTTTAATAAGTAATATTAATTATAATATATTGTATATATTATTTATTATATATTTAATTTAATTACAGTTCGATTCCGTTTGAACCTTTGACCCGTGACCCTTTGCCTTCACCGGTTCTAAAATCAGACTGAGTCTGAAAAAACCTTGCTTAGAACACCTAATATATTCTTACTATCGTATTGATTCAAAATATTACCTTCTTGTCTGGGTAACAACTTCAAGTTATACCTAGTGACAAAGTAAGAATTAATTTTATTATCTGAATGAGGTTTTGATTATTGTCTGCAACTAGTTGAGTTCTCAACTACGAGAGAACTGTGATCTTCTTTTGTTGTGTTTCATTATTTTTATCAATAACTCTTCGAATTTTTTTTTTTTTTTTTTAAATTTTACTTTACTTTTCAATTCAGAATGCTGATTGATTGTGATCTATCATTTTCTGTTAACAGCGGTCACAATATGATCTTGATGAGGAAATTAGAAAAGCATCAAAAGAAAACAATGGAAGCCACCCTCTGAGAAGGACATCAGATGGTCACAGCTATTCATATGGGAGGGGTGAGCATCAGAGAAATTGGCCAGATAATTGGAAGACGTATGGCCATTCACGTTCCCGATGGTAAGAAGCACATGGAAGTCCTGGGATTTATATTATTTGGTATTTATATCCAGTTCATCATTTGGATCAAGATCAGATTCTCTTTAGCAGCACAAGTTCTGCAGAGGTCTGTCAGGAGTGATTAGCCATTGGTCTGTTCTGTTAATTAATTTACGCCCAGAAGGAATCTAATGGCATGAGACTGCCATTTGTCCAAGATTTTTTGCTCCAAACAAATTTGGAGTATCGCAGATCCAAGAATTGCATACATCTTTGCTAAGTTAAAAAGGATGATTCTTTATAACTCAAAAGTTATACGGGACGATATGGGAGAACAGTCGGTTATTGGTCATGAAAGGCAAGTTTGTGTGCATAATCTACTCTGGACTATGCCTTTGTGCCTCTTAGACAATTGTAAGCATGGAGTTGGAGCTTTTTTAGCTGTGCTTCAACTCAAGACAGAAACATAGAAGATACCTAAAATTGTTTAGAAAATGCCTTGCATTTGTTATTGAAACAAATTGTATGTTTCAATGTCGTAAAATTTAGCCTTGTACCAGCCTGGCTGCTGTGGCATGGAACAGGAAAGTAAGCATGTGATAAGGAAAATAAAGAATACATATATATATATATTTTATGAAAAGAAGAAAAGAATTGAGCCTGTTCTATGCGTTACTGAGTTACATATCTCCTTGAAGTCGTTGGTAGCTACAGAAGCCTTGCAAGCTGTTTTGTGAATTTATATACTTGCATTATGTGTGGATTCGAATGAATGTACAATTCATTATATTTGCTAATGAATTTCAAATTTCATAAATAAGGTTGATTTATAAATTAAGTCTAATGAAGCATAGAATTCATTTGCAAAATTAACTAGTTCTAGCTAAATCAAATTTGTAACTTTATTAATTTAGAGTTTGTTTATAAATTCAATCAAATTTCTACAAGATTTAGTTTAATCAATTTAATTTGATAAGATTTAGTTTAAGCATAATCAATTTTATGGAATTAAAGAAAATTTCAAATGAATTTCTCTCTATTTGGTATAGATGAATGTAAAATATAAAATTTGTAAATAAATTTTTGATAGAATTTCATTTGAAAATGAATTGCATGTTTTGAATTCCACAGTTTATGTTTGAAGCAAATTTAGAATTCAAATAACATGTGATAATTTCTTAATATACCCATGAAGAAGGTATTTTTGTTCAAAATTTTAGTTAAATAAGTTTTGTGAATTTTATTTTATATTAATTTCACATAATTAAATTCGTAAATTTGAAAGGAATATATTTTAATATACCAAACAGAAAAAAATGATACTTCAATTGAATAATACAAAAATTTTCAAAATTCATTATATCATAAAACGTATAGATTTATAAATGATTTATTTATGTTAAATAAGCTCTTCAAAAAAAAAAAAAAAAAGAAAAAGAAAGAAAGAAAGAAAAAGAAGACAACCTTGAGACTTGAGAGTATCGATTGCTTGAAAGTGAATAGAAGGATTATCAAAATTAACACCCTTGGTAAATCATTGAAGACATAATTTATTTCATACTTTATTTGTTTTAAAATATTTGTCGTTTAAAATTTTGGCATACAGATTAAAAAAACTATTAAATTATCATAATTTTAAGGTAAAAAAATTAAAATGTCTTTTTTTTATTATTATTTTGATGTGGAGGAAAAAAAAATCCAAATATTTAGTAGAAAAACAAAGGATAAAGTTAGAAAAAAATAATATATACTTTTTTTAAATCCTAAAACGATAGATATTTTGAAAAAAAAAATCTAAAACGACATATATTTTAGAGCAGATGGAGTAATATGAAATGATTATTTATGGGATTTTTGTACTTGAGAAATTCAAGAGAAATGCAATGCGTCCTCCAAATTAGATGCGAGAATTGAATTCTGATAGCATGGTTTGTGAATCTTGCTTTCAACTATATTCTTCCTCAAAACCATTACAGTCTGTTTGGATGAGGGTTACAGGAGAGGAAAGAAAGGTAATTAATGGAAGGGTACAAAGTTACCCTTGTATAGAAAGAAAGGAAAGAAAAAAAAAAAAATAGAGGGGTAAGGAAAGATAAGGAAGAATAAGCCTTACCCTTCCCTACCTCCTCAAATGCCTATTTTTCTTACACCCCAATTTGGGGTGTAAAGGAGGGTAAGCCAAAATATGACCAGTTTGTCATTATTTTGTATTTCACTATTTCACTATATAAAAGCCCTTCCTTATTATTATTATTATTATTAATTAAAATTTATCCCCAATACATGCATCCAAGATAACATTTTGATTGTTCATGAAATTATCCATGCTTTTAAAAAGATGAATGCTAAGAAGAGATTTAGTTGTGCTATCAAGTTAGATATAATGAAAGCCTATGACAGGGTTGAATGAGGGGGGTTTTACTTGTTATTTTGGGAAGGATGGGATTTTTTAAATATTTTATAAATATCATTAAGCAAGGTATATCAACGATTTCGTATGTTGTGTTGATTAACGGGAAACCCACTGCATTTTTCAAGCTAACTCGAGGATTAAGGCAAAGAGATCTATTATCTCCTTATTTATTTATCTTGGTGTCTAATGCGCTGTTAGTTTTGATAGAAGATGCATTTGAGAAAGGAGTTATGGAAAGTTTTAAAATCAACAATAGATGCCTAAAGATAACGCATATTTTATTTGCGGATGATACTATCCTTTTTGGAAAGGCTTCGGTGGAGGAAGCCACTCAAATTAAAGATGTTGTCCCAAGTACAACAATCTTATGGGGGGGGGGGGGGGGGGGGGGGGGGGGGGGATTGTTGTGAATAGGATTATTAAAAATTCAAATGCAAACTAGCAACTTATGCAATATATCCCAAATTTCAAATTAAAAAACAAATATAAAGAAATTAAGGTAAAGAAAGCTTAGCCAAGTTTTATAGTGGTTCAGAGCATAAACGCCTCTCCTACGTCCACTTCTCCGAAATCAAACAGATTTAAGGTTCCATTAAATGAACGAGATTGCACCCAAAGCTTTACAAGCTTAGTTCTCCGGGATTTCGCCATTTACAATAGATTTTATGAGATTTCACCCAAATATCTCTCAATATACAATGAATATTGTGTTTTAAGTCTCACAAGACTTCGTACAAACTAGAATGAAAGATTAGAATAAATCTCTCTAGCTTACAATGAAGAACACTCAAAGAAATTGAAGTTTTAGCTTTAGTGTTCTAAAAACAGATTATGATTTTAACAAAGAGAAGAATGGAAGTTTATTGCTTAATATAACACTTGATTTTCACTTGGCAAGAGTTCTAATCTCCATTTGAATCTTCTAGTATTTATAGGAGTAATAAATTATGATTGTTGGGCTCTTTATCTAAAACTAACTACTCCCTCCATACTTCCAACGACTATATTTTTTTGACAGCGTACCACGGGTAACGACTGTGAGTTTTAAAGTAACGATAGTGAAACTGAGTTTCCGTGGTGAAACTAATTATAACGCTGGTGAGTTTTGACTTAGAGAAAAGCCTTCGGTTCTGTATCTTTTTCACCTCGATGAGTTTTCAAATACTTTGAATTTTATTTTTCCTCGATCTTGGTAACCGTGGTGAACTCACAATTCAAGGCGGTTACTTCCTTTAAACAGTAACTATGAGAGGAAAAACACTTATAATTTGTTAGTCAAATTATAATTGTTTAATTAATTTTATTTAACTTAATCATGATTTAAGGAATCATCAAAATACTTAGGGGATAACAATCTTCCCCTTTTTGATGATGTCAAAAACCTAATTAAACAATTAAAATTTTAGATCAACATCTATATATATTCAACCTTATTCAAATACTTACTCAAACTCACATATATAACTTCTCCTATACATATTCAATCATATTACTACATATTCTCCCCCTTTTTTTTTTTTTTATATCATTAAAAAGCATGAAGCAATCATTAAAACTCCTCCTTAAATTAAGCAAGCAATATCACACAATCAAAGTAGTAAAAAAAATTCCCTTATTTGTGACAAAATAACAACTCAAGGAGGTAGCAAAGCTCCCCCTCAACATGTGCTAGCCACTCAAACAAAGGAACCTGTAGAAAAACATAGAACAACCACCACAATGAACCAAAATATTCAATAAATCCAAAGGCAACAATATATCTCAAATGTACCAAAGATAATCCAAACTTTTATAAAATAATATCCCAAACTATAATCATCTATGAAAACATAAAAACATGACAAAGTACCAAACTAAAAATGTACCAAAAAGCAACAAAATGTGCCAAGATAAAGAACAAACTACAATTACTTACAAATGCATAAGAACATAAAGTAAGTGACTAAGATGCTGGAGGGTCATTGGTTTGGTTGGTTTAGGGTGGATTAGGAACAAGCTCGGTTGTGGAGGCCCAAAATGTAAGATCTCCTTGCAACACTCTGAATGACTCTGTAAAATCCCATTGATTTTGCTCAAGAGTGTCCATCCTCGTGCTCAAAGAAGTGTGAGAATCTTGGACTGAAATCTCAAGTGACTCAAATTTTCTTGCCATGCTTTGCTTAAAGAACTCAAATTTTCTTGCTATGTTTTGCTCAATTAACTTAAAACGATCAATAATTTGTTGAAGAGAATTAACTGGTGTCCGTAGGAGCAACACCCATAGGAACATCACCTGTAGGAGCATCTGATGTACTTGTAGGACACTTAGGATCTGTACCTCATTGCCTCTTGCTATAAGGAGGCTCAACACCCTCAACCATCGCATCTATCTCCGCATCCAAATTTACATCCTCATTTTTCGCCTCTTCTTCTTCCTCACCCTCTACCAATTCTCATTTATCATATTTTGCATTGTATTTAGCAATGCGCATATCCCGAAGAGTGGTCATCTTAATGGAGTCTCGAGGTGGACTGAAATCTCAAGTGACTTAAATTTTCTTGCCATGCTTTGCTTAAGAAACTCAGATTTTCTTGTCATGTTTTGCTCAATTAACTCAAAGTGATCAAGAATTTGCTGAAGAGAATCAACTGGTGTCCGTAGGAGCAACACCAGTAGGAACATCACCTGTAGGAGCATCTAATGTACTTGTAGGATACGTAGGATCTGTACCCCATTGCCTTTTGCTATAAGGAGGCTCAACACCTTCAACTATCGCATCTATCTCCGCATCCAAATTTGCATCCTCATTTTTTGCCTCTTCTTCTTCCTCATCCTCTACCAATTCTCATTTATCATCTTTTGCATTGTATTTAGCAATGCGCATATCCTGAAGAGTGGTCATCTCAATAGAGTCTCGAAGAGTGCGAGGAACAATGTGTTCATCATTGGTAGGCTCAAGAACACAAAATGCTGCAATATTTTAGTCACATACATCCCAAGCAATAATCTACCTTTGGTCTTTAAAGCCATGATATAAAAAGCATCTACAAACCATCTAGCTACATCAAAACTTTTCTTTTCCAACATGCAATATAGAGCAAACAATTCCTTTTTGCTTACCGTTCCATTGCTATCCCCTTTAGAAAAACATAATAGGTAAGGAAACAGTGAAATACTCTCAAACTAATGTCTTTAAGCTTTGAAGCTTTAGACATACGAGAGTTAAAATGCTCCTCTCCTGTCAAATGCTTCCACAGTGGTGAAGGATCCCATCCCTTAATCATATTGGCATAAATTCTTTTTCAAAGACTTATTTTTTTTGTAATAATTAAAATTTTTTCCATCAATTCATCAAAAGCATTTTGTAACTCATCAAATATATAAGAGTTAAGAGTAACCTCATCATCTTTAAGATTATCCTCTTGAGTCATCAAGCAAAGGTTGGATCTCTCTTCCTCTTCATCATTTGATGATTCTTCATCACTTGAAGTGTCACTTCTACTCCAAGCTGCATATGCCTTTGTTTTCTTGTTGAATCTTCTTTGTTTCTTGTCCTTTTTCTTTTTGTGCTTGAGTGATGGAAAATCTTATCTAATGTGTTACGGTTTCTTACACTCATAGCAGATGATCTTATTATTCTTTTCTTTAACTTGTTTGCCCTTATCTTTGTTGAAATTCCTCTTCTTGAATGTCTTATTTGAAAGATATTTGTTGAACTTGCTAAATTTTCTAGCAAGAAGCATCATCTCATCTTCATCTTCATCATCATTAGATGAATATTTCTTTTCTTCATGATGTGCTTTCAAGGCAATAGATTTTTCTTTCTTTGAGGTTCCTTCCTTGTCTTTTTCCCTTGATTCTTGCCTTTTGTTTTAGTTCTTCAACTGTAATTGAAGCAAGATTCTTTGATTCCTCAATTGTATCAACTTTAGAATCATATTTCTCCTGCAATGATCTCAAAAGCTTAGTGGTAAGCTCCTTTTGAGAAAATGTTTTCTCCAATCCCTTTAGATCATTCACAATAGTTGTGAATCTTTTGTACATATCGGATATAATTTCATCCTTCTTCATAGAGAAATTTTCAAAGATGGAGATGAGCATATTTAGCTTTGAGTCTTTGACTTGATTTATCCCCTCATGATTCATCTTTAAAACTTCTCAAATTTCCTTGGCTGTTTCTCAAGCAGATACCCTATTGAACTCAGTTTCGTCCAAGGCACAAAATAGAAAATCAATGGCCTTGTCATCATTGGTGTAGATGGATGGATCCTTTAGTTTGTCAGAATTTGAATCCATTGGAATGAATGGACCTTTTTCTATAACTTCCCATAAGTTATAGTCTTGTGATCTTATGTGGAATCTCATCCTTACTTTCCATTGATTGTAGTTTGTGCCACAAAACAAGGGTGGCCTTGTGTTACATTGACCTTCTTGAAAATATGTCTTTTGTCATGACCCAACTCAGGAGTCGCGACTGTCCTAAAGTATGGGTAACCGTCAGGGCACCAAACACCCGTAGAACACACTTATTACGATTCCTTCTAATAAAAATTCAGCTACGAATAACTTAATAGAAATTTGGTAGAGTTCCAGCAGCTCATACACTAATCCCAGGATACTCAACCTGCAGTAAACATTTACACTTCAAATCGTTTATCTTGTACCCTCAACTTCAATTTAACATTTTCATATACTTCTTAACTCATAGCTCATTATGCACATTCATCATTCAATTTATATTTTAAATATAAACTTAAGACTTATCATGAATATTAACTATGAGCATATGATAGATACCACAATTCAAAAATATAAAATATTCTATACCCAATACGACTATGGAGCTATAAGAACAACTTCAAATTATATAACCACTTTGAGATTGAAAGAACAAATTATAGTTCTTTAATAGTTAAGCTCTTCTCAAGTGAGGATGATAACTTGAGAATTACATTGACTCTATCTTCTAAATACCTAAAAAAAAAATATATTAACAACTGCGGAGTGAGAAATAATCTCAGTGAGCAAATAATCTACCAATATGATATGCAAGCCGAAATGAATAATGATGGATGTCAATATTAGATAGTTTCATTTTGTAGAGGCATTATGAATTTCATATAATCTTTAGCAAAAATCAGTTAAATTAGAAGCGGAGTACTTCCCACATATTCACATATAAAGATGGAGTAGCAGCTTGTGCCTTGCTTACTCCCACATAAAGAAAATTGGAGTAGAGGCTAGGTTACACATGCTCCCTTATATCACATATAAAGTGTAAGATTGATCAGGTTTTACGGTTAGGACCACTCCTCCTAGCTGAGGTTCGGATGCATACACTCCATCCGCGGGTTTTCCTGTGTGCACACAGTCTGATATATTACTCACATCAGTCGGGGATTTCTGCTTGCAATTGGAATCTCATATTTTACATATGGCATATATCATTTGGCATTATTCAAGTAACAATAAGCATATAAGATCATTTTTGATAGCAAATGGACTCAAGATAACATGATTCATTTGAGTCAA
The DNA here is from genome assembly GCA_949750685.1 of Vernicia montana. Taxonomy (NCBI): domain Eukaryota; kingdom Viridiplantae; phylum Streptophyta; class Magnoliopsida; order Malpighiales; family Euphorbiaceae; genus Vernicia; species Vernicia montana. The sequence continues at coordinate 1,185 of CATKHJ010274809.1, read as the reverse complement.
CAATTGGATGAACATTTCAAGAAGAAACCTTGGCAGCACTTATAACAATGAATTTAAGTTTAATCAATCAAGTAGCTCATAATTTGTTAGGATTTTCAAGAATTGAAAAATTCGAGAATATCAACATTTATAGGATTTTCATATCAAAAGGGGTTTTACAAGGATTAAGAAATGCAATGATATGCACATATCATACTAGTAAATTTTTTTACTCACCTTATTGCCTTAGCTCCTAACACCTAGCACAAACAATGTGGATGATTGTAATCTTCTTGATTCTCGTATTTCTCTGGATTATCCTTAGGTTTTACAATCAATCATTATATCTTATGTCATGTTTTACTCATCCACATTTAAACAATCATGACAACTTAATCGCATTCTATATATATTAAATACTAATAACCCTAATAAGACCTATCTCGTATAATTCTACTAATAATCAATCGATTTAAGCTCAACACACGAAGATCAACTTATTCTCATACTCATTAAAATTCTCAAATAACATATATTCATTTATACACATTGGCCGAATGGCCTAAGCTAAACTTTCATCCTTTATACTTCCATTTTACGAATTCCAATCTCTCATTCAATCCATTTTACACATAATCAATTTATATACATATTTAAAATAATTTTAATAATAAAACCTTAATTTTTCCAAAATTGGCCCAAACTTTAACCTATTATTTTATTTTATTCATTAATTCACCAATTCACCCAATAGAATTTCAATTCAACTTGTTTTCATTTCAATTAAATTAAAGTCTTGGATTATTAAATTTTCCTTCAATATTCCTTACCTAAACCAAAGCAAGGATTTTTCTTTCAACTAATCTATTTTCATCATTTCTCTAATTATTCAAATATAACTTTAATTAAACTCAACCCAAATTCATCTAAATCAAGAATTGAAATTAATCTATTTTCTTTAAATTTTTCATTCCTAACCAAAGTTACAAAGCTCAAGTCCAACAATTATAATCTATTCATTAATTTATTTTATTCATTAATTCACCAATTCACCCAATAGAATTTCAATTCAACTTGTTTTCATTTCAATTAAATTAAAGTCTTGGATTATTAAATTTTCCTTTCAATATTCCTTACCTAAACCGAAGCAAGGATTTTTCTTTCAACTAATCTATTTTCATCATTTCTTTAATTATTCAAATATAA
>CATKHJ010274804.1:0-10436 GCA_949750685.1 Vernicia montana | reverse complement strand
TAAAGAGCCAAATTTAGATTATTTTAAACTAAAAACCTAGTCCCCGAGCTCAACCTGGTTCGAGGACTAATGACTTTATCCTTGGGTAAAATAATCAAAGATTAATGAATTGGAGTCAAATTGGGTTTTTTCCTTAATTTTCCCATTAAAAATAAATTAGGGTGGTGACTCCCGAATTTTTTTCAAAAATCGAAAATCAATTTTTCGAGGTGATAGCCGCTTCCAATCGTGAGTACCAAAACCCATATTTTAACCTCCCTTAAAAATCGCTTAGCCTTTCCTTAAGGCGTTTTCCCGAGCGAGGGGAGGGGCATTCGGGCGAGGCCTCACAATCCGAAATTAATTATCGGATAAATTGGCAGTAAGTTTTGGAAAAATTCGGTCAGTTTTGGGAAAGTGTTGTCTAGTACAGAAAGTCCAATCAGGATCGAAAAAATGATGTCGGTATGTGTTGAAAAATCTAAATCGTTTACCTTTCGGGGGTGCTGCTCCCTTGACCCCTGCCCACTAACCAGCTAACGGGACCGCCGTACCGGCTCTGTGTAGCGCACTAAATTTAGTAAGTGTCAAGTTGCAACATCATCATGAGGGTGCAAAATTAAGGGTTCACAGAAGTCATCCCCTCGGGCAACCCTAAAGTGACATACGACGACTTGACCAAGTCTAATGAATCAGTCTCCCTTGAGGTATTGATTCTTACTAACCCTGGTTTTATCTTAAGACTGAATGTTAATATCAGAAAGACTCATTTTGAACGTTTTCTTTATAGTAAGAGCTCGACATCTAGATTTAATAGCAAAAACTTTATTCATTATTGGACTCAATTTAAAGTCCTTCGACCATGGCCAACCATTCTTGATGACTTTTTGGCATGGCATGAATGTCTTAAGTCGACCTTTATCGAGACCTAGAAAAACTTAGGCATTTATGACTTGATAGATTTTACTTTAACTAAGGTTGCACTTCAGAAACAACTTCTTTTCTCGACACTTCTGTTATGGTCGACCAACAACAATGTTTTTAATTTTAGGTTTGGTACCATGTCCATCACCCTTTACAACCTAGCCATCCTTTTTAACATTCCTTTGATGGGCGAGCCAGTTGATGCTTCTATTAAAGTTGAGACGAACAAGCTTGATATTACATTTGGTAAGAATGACTGCAGTTACAACAATTTCATAACTAATAACCGAACCTTGGACCCTGAACCATCTGTTAAGTAACATATTTCTTTCCTCTTGTATTGGTTATGCAAGTTCATTTTTTGTACTACTTCAGTTAGAGTAACCAAACTTTAAAGTTGCCACAGCCCTAGCCTTAGGCCGTCGTCTAACACTCGGCCTATGCATCCTAGCCCACACTATCCACACATTTCTCCATGGTGGTGAACACTGAACTTTTGGCACTTTGTGCAGACCGTTATGGATGGTTCAAATTTGGATGATGGCTTATTTCCCCGAGTTAGTCCATACCACTCAAAAACCCCCTCTTGAAACTATTCCAAACTATACTCAATGGGTTAGGAGTTTCTCTTTTTTCAAAATTTAAGTTTTCGCCTAGTCTTTTCTTTTTTTACTCTATCGAACATAGATATTCAACTTTATTTTGCCCAGTTCATCTTTCTGAGTTTGGCCCTATATGGATTAGGTTCCAATATGCTACCTTTTAATTAGGGGAGGATGATGTTTTAAATGAGTGGGTTGAGTTTTGGGCTAGTACTTTACTCGCTTGGGACTTTAATTTCAACACCATCTTAGACAATATGTGTGGTGTTAAAGTATATCACCCTAACATGTGTGTCAGACAGCTCTACTTGATTCAAAGTCTCCCTTTTTATGTTATTTTCTCTTTTAATGCTGTAAGAATTCCTTCGCCAACCATCTCATTAGACATGATTCATGAGATAAACCAAATCACTGAGATGCGGTTGGCCAAGCTCGAGATGGATGACTTGTCTGTATCTTCTAGATATTCAAGCTTTACTCAGCCTGGTGGTCGAACTTTATAAAAAAAAGAATGGAAGAGCCCATTGATGCAGTTTGGGAGATGCAAGACTTCACCACTCCACTAACGGTTTCTAAAAAATCTCAGTCTGACACGGGTTCCTCTCATGCTGTGCAGGATTCAGGATCAACCAAATCCAAAAATATGTATATCCGAGAAATCCTTACCTTTGAAAAATTCTATGGTTTTAAGTATAATTATATGTTACTGAACAAGATTTTTCGGCAAATCAAAGAAGCTCAGGCCAATATACAAATTGAAGCAAATAGAAAAAGTTTAGTAGAAAGAGAAAAGGTAGCTAAAAGAAGACAAGAGATCTTAATCGAGGAGAATTAACTTTAAGACAAGCGAGATTCGACCAAAAAGGCCATAATGTGTTTAGGATGGATCCCTGTTAGGGTTCCTCGTTTTAAATGGTCGAAACTCCCTAATGCCCCTTTTGGCATAATCGGTGCTCCTTTAAGCCGAGCCGAGAGGAAAAAGAAGAACAAATGTTGAACCCTAGTATGGCAATTCCTAGAGGGGGTAAATAAGAATTAAAAATTTCAAATGTAATTAATCACCCTAAATGCAATATATTAACAAATTCAAAAATAACAAAATAAATAGAGAAAGAAATGAGAAAGCTTAGCCAATTTATAATGGTTCGGAGTCAATATTTTCTCTTACGTCCACTTCTCCTAAATCAACTAATTTATGGTTCCGCTAGTGATCTAAGATTGCGCCCAAAAGCTTTACAATAGTTGAATCGAGATTTCGCCATAATTCTCCGAGATTTTGCCTAATACAATAGTTCTACAGGATTTCACCCAACCATAAGAGATTTCAAATAAGGTTTAAGGTTTTGAGTCACTCAAGGACTAACAAACAAAGCTATTACAAGATAGAAATTAAACTTATAGCCTTTTGCAACTAAGAATACAAAAGATGTGAGTTTAAGAGTAAATGTGATAAAAAATAGAGTATAAGATGAAGATTAATTGTTAGAAATTAGGATGCATTTTTTATTACTTTAAATCTCTCAATTTTCATTTAGGAGCTTCATATATTTTAAGGTCTTCAAATTCTGCTCCAAAATATGACTGGTGGGCTCTGAAAATGATTTCTATCAAATTTCACATCACTTCCAATGGCTAGTAATCTTTTCAGATTTTGCTCTGACGTGACAGGTAACGCTCGTGAATAATGAGTCATAGTCGTTACTCTCCTATGGTAATACTGGTGAAGGTTGATCACGATGGTGATTGATACTTTACCCTTTATTTTGTTCTTCTGGCTATAATAGTAACACCGGTGAATGATGCTTCAAGCCCACAAAGAACTTGTAACAGTGGTGAATTTTGCTTCTGTCTAATTTTGGATATTTAGTAACAGTAGTGACAAACACATAATTGTCGTGACACTTCAAAACATCTTCATCCTTGTCAGATAGCCAAAATCACCTTTCAACTCGTCAATCATCCTCGTAAGGTGAATTGAATCACTTTTTATCCATACATAGGTGTGAACCCTTAAATTGCACTCCCAGACGATTGATTTTCAGTTATGAACCCATAAAATCAAACCGGCCCAAATCGGATAAAAAATGGGCCAAAACGGACCAAAACTAGTACCAAAACTGGGCCAAACTTGAACCAAACCCGACCAAATTCGACCCAAACCAAGGCCCAGGTGGGCCAGGCTTGGGCCCACCTGGGCAACATGGAATTCATGCTGGCGGCATGTGCGGCATCCAAAGGGTGCCGGCTGCCCACCGGCATGCTGCTAGTGCCGCTGCTGGCACCGACATGCCGTCTTTGCTGCCAGCCGACCCCGAGCGGTCCCTTCCCCTATAAATAGCCTTCATTTCCTTTGAAAAGAAAAAAAGAGAAGAAGGAGAGGAAATTCTGAAAACGTGTCTCTTCGATATACAAAACCACTTTTCCATATCCAAACACCACACATATCACAATTATTTCAATTCAAATTATTATTACTCATTTTAAGTTCCTAATCCCAAAGTGGAGCTCAGATTCAAAGCCAAACTTGCCCCGTTCTTCGAAAAAGCCAAGAAAAGCAAAGGTATAATTCCTTTCTCTTACAATTTTTAAATTCTAAATTCAGATCTAGAATTTTATCCTGTTGTCACGCCTTTTATTTGGATCTAAATCTGAAAAGATCTAAATCTTATTAATTTAAAATATGAATTAAATTAATAAACCAAATAAACCTCTTTTGAGTAAACCCCTTCTTCGCAAGAAGGGAGAACTGCGTGAGGTTTGATTCCCATTCAAAGGGATACGCAAGTTTGCCAATCTTTAAGGCATCAACTCCAAAATATTTTAAATAATATTTTCCCCTTTCTATTATTTTATTGCTTTATATATGTTCTTTATCCTTTATTAATTGAGAAATATGTGCTTTCCCTAGTACCCATAAGGGCTAGAGGAAGGATCCTCCTTTCTTATTTTTGCTTTTGATTCATCTCTATAACTGTTATTCATATAATATTTGTATCATCTTACAACTGTTTCATTCATCATATTTATTCTTGTTCATGCATACATAAAGTTATTTTGTACCTAAACCAAACTTAAGAAATTAAAAATGTTTATCACCAAAACCTTATCCCTGAGCCCACTTTGGTTACTCGTGGATTAGTACTTTTTCCATTGGGATAAATAAATAATTTGGAGTCATTTCATTTGGTTTTTCCTTTAATTTTTCCAATTAAAAATAAATAAAATTAAAGTGGCGACTCCCTGTCACATAAAGCGAAAATACAAATTCTAATTTTCCAGAACTCACAGCGGGTTCCAGATGTGTGGAGTTTCTCCCGAAGAGCATTTTGATTCCCTTTAGCGGATCAGACTGGTGCTTGGGCAAGACCTCACAGTTGGCGACTCCACTAAGGACATTAAATCTTTTTCAAATAAAAGATAAAAGTGGATTACTTTTGGTAAAACACAAAAGTTTGGCTCAGTTCAAAATAACTTTTTCATGCATCATTACATCTGGACTCCTTGTCCAAAACCCTAGTTTCCTAGGAAAACAATGGATATAAAGTATTATCGAGTGGGTAACCCTCCTTGGGTCTATTTGCCGATAGTGAAATCATCCAGCCCGCAATGTATCGTTTAAATCCTTTTTAAAGGTGTAACGAGTATGCACGTACCGCTTGACCCACGTGAGGCTCCTTGACTCACATGTGGTTAAGTATATAGCTGCTCTAGTGTGACGGGTACCCTATCTAAACCACCAAGCCTTTTCATGTAATGAACTTAGAACCTAACCTTAGGTTGTATGTTCCATAAAAGCAAAAACCTTACACAACTGCATCTTTATCATACATCCATATTGCACAACATGCATTCATTTAAGTGGAACCTTGAAACGAAGAAGGGTCAAACACTTTCACTTTTACCTAATCACCTTCGCCCTACAAATCTTAAAGCCCATACCTTTGGCACAACATGCAAATCCTAAAGCCTAAAAACTTGGCAAAATTCCCAAAGCCCAATACCTTTGGGCTCAATATGCTAAGCCCAAAACCTTGGCAAAATTTTCAAAGCCCAATACTTTTTGGCCTAATATACAACCCTAAGCCCAAAGCCTTGGCCCATCCTACCTAAGGAAATCCTCAAAACTCAATACCTTTGGCTTAACAATCAATCCTAAGCCCAAAACCTTGGCAAAATCCCCAAAGCCAATACCTTTGGCCCATACTCAAAGCCTAAAAACAATTGGCCCATAACACCATAAGGGATCATTTTCCCTTAGAGTCTGTATACCCCTACTCACATCACCTCTTCACCAATCATCTTACTGAGTTTCTTTTGGTTTTGCAAAGGTACCAATGGCTAATCCAACTGACATGGCTACTCCGACCATATTCATGACCAATCTCCTTCAAAAGCAAGAGGAGAATTTTCAAACAATTCTAAATGCTCAACAAGCCCGATTTGAAGAGCAGAAGCAATCCCTCATCGGAGAAGTACAGGCCATGGTTAATCAAGCTAGCCTCAACTAGACTAATCCAAACACAGCTTTAGACTAGACCACCCTAAATCTGAACCAGGTCAATCCTGATCCAGCCAAAACCCAACCTGCTACTTCATCTCCTGCAAATCCTTTTTAAAGGAAGGAAGCTTTCTCTCACCCTGACCTGAGAACATTCATGGAAAAACTGGAAGCTATGGAGAGAACCATCAAAACTCTAAAGCTCCATAATGACCTGATTGATATGGACAATTTAGCCTTGTTCCCTGATGCTAGACTTCTATCGAAATTCAAGATGTCTGAACTTAAGAAATTTGATGGAACTACTTGTCCCAAGACCCATTTGATGATATATATGGGGGTAATGCAGCCTTTAGGACTTAACAACAAGCTCATTGCACAACTGTTCCAACAATCATTAACTAGTGCTTCTGAGATGGTTTATTTCACTGGACAAAAGCCAGAAACGGACATGGGATGATTCTGTCAAGCCTTTATCAAGTAAATATCATTACAACAGTGAGGTGGATGTCACTAGACGTGATTTGGAAACCACCAGACAACTTCCAAATGAGTCCTTCTCTACGTTCCTTACATGGTGGAGGGCTAAAACTGCTCAAATGGTAAACATACCAACTGAACAAAAATAAGTGGATATCCTTGTCAATAACCTACTCTCAGCTTACCAAACTCATCTGGTAACCCAATACCTGCCCACTTTCAAAGCATTGGTGGCAACTGCATCCAAGGTTGAAGATTGCATCCAAAGCAAATCATTTCAACCCGAATTCTCCACCACCAATCTGAATAGTGATGAAGAATTTGAACTCCATAACCTTTGAGGCTAAGACCGACATGCCTCAATCTCATCTTCCTTTTTAAACCTGAAGCCATGATTCCATACATCTTCACCAAAGTGGAAGACAAATCCCACATCACCTCATCTCACCTCTGCCCAAGTAGTATGTTATGGAGGAGTTTAAGCTCAGCTAATCTAACCTGTCTAAGTTCAAGTCCAAATCCAAAATCGAGTCTGAGTCCATATTCAAAGTCCATGTTCAAAATCCAAGTTTGAGTTTGAGTCTGTCATTTATAAATCTGAGTCTTTGTACTATATTCTCCTTTTGCAATAAAACATTTATAAGCATTTCTCTATTCTCATCTTTCCTGATTAATCTGAAAACAATCATCAATCAAAAAAAAAAAAAAAATCAAAATCATCATTAAAAAAATCAAATCAAATCAATAAATTTTGGCAAGCATTTGCATTTTCACCATGATTTGAAAAAATAAAAACTCGAGCCAGCATCAGCAGTCGCTTCATCAGCTTTCGACCAAAGGATAGTTAAAAACGAACACTAAATGGTGATCTATTCAGTTGGAGCATTCAAAGCGAAAGGCAATCCAATAAATTTACCCATTACACTTTTGGGTAATAAAAAACAGACACCTCAATAGGGGGAAACAATCTCAAAAAGGATCTGATATCCCCACAAGGTTTCTCTCTAGACCAAGACTCAATGGAATGGTCTAAAACAAAGATCAAAGCTCCAAGATGAAAAACAACAGCCCAAATCATGATGGATTAATCTTTTAATTCCAAATTCATTGATTAGCTCACTAAGTTGAAAACCCGAAAGGGTAACTTAGGCAAAAATTAGAGAAAGCTCGCTAAGTTGAAAACCCGAAAAGGTGACTTAGGCATGTGAGGCCTCGCCCGAACGCCCCTCCCCTCACTCGGGTGCCTTAAGGAAAGGCAGAGTGATTTTTAAGGGAGGTTAAGGTACAGCTTCGGTGCTCACGATTGGAAGCTGCTATCGCCTCGAAAAATTGATTTGATTTTGAAAAGGATTCGAAATCGCCACCCTAATATATTTAAATGGGAAAATAAAGGAAAACCCATTTTGACTCTAATTTATTAATCTTTGATTAATTTACCCAAGGATAAAGTCACCAGTCCTCGAACCAGGTTGAGTTCGGGGATTAGGTTTTTGGTTTTAAATAATCTCGATTTGGCTCTTAAATTTAATTTGACTTTTGAAAATTAATTTCATAAATGACAAATATTGATGACAATTTATAATGCATGGGCATGGCATAATTATGAGATATATGAAAAAAATAAAGAGCAGATATTTAAACATCCATAAGTAAAGAAGAGTATTTCCTCTAGCCCTTATGGGTACTAGGGAAATCACAAAATCGTTCCTTTACTCAAAAATAATTAATTTAACTAATACTATTAATTAAAATTTACAATGTACAATGGAAAAAATAAAAGGGAGAAGGAGATTGATTGGGATTTGGATTTGAGACTTGGATTTAGATTCCAAGTGTGCCTACGTACTCCACTGAATAGGGATCAAAACCCACGTAGTTCATTCCACTATGAGGTGGAAGGGTTTAGGGATTGGTCAGATTGATTTGATTTGATTTGATTTGGGGTGATTTTGGGGTTAGTGAGATAAGATAATGTACCTTATTTTGGGAGATTTTGATTAGGCGGAGTGGTTTTTTTGTGGACCGAAATTATGTTTTATTGATTTTGGAAGATGAATTTAAATTAATCTCAGAAGAAATTAATTTGATGATTTAGTGGCTTAATTACCCAATTTTTAATTAATTAAAAGGATTAATTAATCAAATTGAGTGAAAACTAATTGAAAAATTAATTAATTAATTAAAAGCGGCTATCGCCTCGGAAAATTGATTTGATTTTGAAAAGGATTCGAGAGTCGCCACTCTAATTTATTTAAATGGAAAAATTAAGGAAAAACCCATTTTGACTCCAATTTATTAATCTTTGATTAATTTACCCAAGGATAAAGTCACTAGTTCTCGAACCAGGTTGAGTTTGGGGTTAGGTTTTTGGTTTTAAATAATCTCGATTTGGCTCTTAAATTTAATTTGACTTTTGAAAATTAATTTTATGAATGACAAATATTAATGACAATTTATAATGTATGAGCATGGCATAATTATGAGATATATGAAAAAAATAAAGAGCAGATATTTAAACATTCACAAGCAAAGGAGAATATTTCCTCTAGCCCTTATGGGTACTAGGAAAATCACAAAAATCGCTCCTTTACTCTAAAATAATTAATTTAACTAATACTATTAATTAAAATTTACAATGTACAATGAAAAAAATAAAAGGGAGAAGGGGATTGATTGAGATTTGGATTTGAGACTTGAATTTAGATTTCAAATGTGCCTACGTACCCCACTGAATGGGGACTAAAACCCACGTAGTTCGTTCCACTATGAGGTGGAGAGGTTTAGGGATTGGTCAGATTGATTTGATTTGATTTGGGGTGATTTTGGGGTTGGTGAGATAAGATGATGTACCTTCTTTTGAGAAATTTTGATTGGGCGGAGTGGTTTTTTTGCGGATCGAAATTCTATTTTATCGGTTTTGGAAGATGGATTTAAATTAATCTCGGAAGAAATTAATTTGATGATTTGGTGGCTTAATTACCCAATTTCTAATTAATTAAAAGGATTAATTAATTAATGTGATTAATTAAAAGGATTAATTAATCAAATTGAGTGAAAACTAATTGAAAAATTAATTAATTAATTAAAATTGATTTTTAATTAATTAATTGAGATTAAAACTAATTGAAAAAATTAATTAATTAATTAAAATTGATTTTTAATTAATTAACTAATTGAGATTAAAACTAATTGAAAAAATTAATTAATTAATTAAAATTGATTTTTAATTAATTAACTAATTAAAACTAATTGAAAAATTAATTAATTAAAATTAATTTTTAATTAATTAACTAATTGATGAGTGAGAAAACTAATTAGAGAGAAAAAGAAGAAGAAGCAAAATGGATAACCAATCAACAAAATGCTTAAGGTGTATTTTGAAATGAAATTGATGAGGGTATTTATAGGAGCAGATGGAGGTGGAAAAGACAAATATGGCCTAAAAAGTGGCTAAAAGGAGGGGTAAAAAGGTCAATTCGCCGAAAAAGTGAATGGCAGCCAGACGTGCCGGCGGACGTGCGTGAGTTTCACGTGCGTCTGCGAGGATGCCCAGCGGACGTCCGCTGGAGCTTCTGGCGGACGTGCCAAAGCTCTTAGCGGATGCGCCAGGTAATATGGCGGACGTGCCAGTACGAGACTAACATGTCAGCTTCTGTACCGGCACGCTTTGACACGCGAAAAAGCAAACATTCGCTAAACGCGCTTGCGGACGCGCGCGAAGACGTCCGCCAGACAAGCTGGCTGACGCTTGCAGAAGACACGCGGACGCACGAGTGTGGCTCGCGGACGTGCGCGAGCTGTCTCGGGCTCCGGGCCTTTTCGTCCTCTGGTTCAGTTTTTGGAGTTTTTCAAGTCAGTTTTCAAAGGTTCCGGGTCAGTTTCTAGGGTATTCTGAAATCTAAAAAATTACCAGTCAGTATCGGTGGACTTGAAATTAATTATCGGACATTTTA
>CATKHJ010274750.1:0-13090 GCA_949750685.1 Vernicia montana | reverse complement strand
AAAATAGAGGATATTAATTAACTTGGTGATTAAGGTTATTTTTTTAATAATTCTTATTTTTATTCTATTATTAACATTAAATTATTTTTATTCTATAAATTTTATTATTAATTTTTGGTAATTTTATGGTATACTTGCTTTCTCCATTTTATTTTAATTTTTATTCTATTAACATTTTACATTGATTCTTATTAACTAATTTGCTTATAATTGTCGATTTCAATAAAATAAATATAAAATAAATGTTTATTACAAAAAATCAGAAAAAAATACTAAAAGTACAACAACATATATATTTTAAAATACATGCAAAATAAAATAAATAAATCTACAAATTATACATATAATTATTCCAGAAAATTTTCATAATAAAAATTAATATACTTATCTCTTATAGCGCAAAAATTCAGCGAACACAAAAAAAATCAAAAGGAACTGAAAAAAATATAAAAAATTACATAAAAAAAATTTACATGTCCATTCAAATTACATAAATATTCTATATATACAACATTATACAAATTTTAAAAAAAAATCTAAACAAATTACAAAATAAAATTCATATTACAAATTCAACAAATTTTAAAAAATACATAAAATTAACGACAAAATACAGAAAATTAATAACAATATAATTATTCATATACAGAAAATTAACAACAAAATATAGAAACTTCAACTTATATATATAATTATTCAAGTACATAATAAATATACAAAAAATATACACAATTACATAAAAAATTAAACTACAAAAATAAAACATACATTCATATTTCATATTTACAAATTCTCATAAAAAATTCAATTACACTATGCTCAATAAAAGAGAAAAAAAATTAAATAAATAATTTTGCTACATATATCCTATTTATTTCCAAACAATAACAAATTCCAAAAAAACCAACAATTAAATAATACAAATTCATCAAATTAACAAAATAGTATAAAATTTACCAACAAATTGCACAAATTAAAAAGTTTTTATAAAATACCCAAACAATTACAAATAATGAATAAAAAATACATCAAATTAACAAAAATACAAAATACAAATTTAACAAATATTAAATAAACAAAATACCATAAAATTAACAAATTACCAATAAATTCCAAAAATTTACAAATAAACTAAAATTTACAAATAAACAATATATTGCATAAATTAACATCAAATTAACAAAAAATTACATTAAATTAACAAAATATATACAAATATTAATTAAAAAAAATAAACATGAAAATGACGAATGACGGTGACCGAAACGGACGAACGGCGGCAGCGACCGGACGAACGAAAATCACGAACGCCGATGAGATGAGGGAGAGCAGAAGAGAGAGAATCAGGAGGGAGAGAGAGAGAGAATTTAGGTGAGAGAGAAGAGACCAAAAAAAGGAGGAAAAAGACGGGTTATGTAAAATAATTTACCGACGGAATGCCACATGGCATTAGCTATTCCGTCGGTATATAAATTAATAAGAATACATAAAGTTTTATAATATACCGACAGAATCACTAATACCACGTGACATTCCGTCGGTAAATTATTACTGGGCGCCAAAATTTCGCGCTTGTAATTAATCATGTTTTCCATCGGTAATTCGTCGGAAAAAACTCCCGCCACCAAAACTCTCCATATTTCACCGACCGAAATGTTCCGTCGGTAAATACCGACATTAGTCCGTCAGTATTCCGACGGTAATAAGGTATATATATATTTTTATAGAAGTTCGTCGGTAATACGTCGGCAATTACCAATATTTAATGATCCATCGGTAATTTTCGTTGGTAAATCCACCCTTCCTTGTAGTGATAACCTAACATGATATGGGCTCTGATACCACTTGTTAGAATCATATAAATTTTTATTGTTTTAATGCCCAAAACCTATCATGTTATGATTACTAAGAAGATTTAGATATAAATACATGTATCCATATGAGTCAGTAATGAGTATCCACCCATTAACTTCATACCAATTACTGAAGTCTAAGAGCTTTACATAAACGAATCACTTAAACCAAGCTTACTTACAAAATAGCCTGTCAATATAATTATTCCATCAAATATGTAAGCCCACATAATAAAAATTAAAACCTAACAAAACAATCTAATTTAACTATTAGAAACACAAAAGAAAGAAACAATTATCATGATAACAATAATGATTACTACACCAGTTCAAAAAAAAAAAAAAAAAAAAAAAAAGGTTATTGCTCGTCTCATGCTCACATTGGAAAGAACATATGAATTAAGTTCAAACAATATTGTTGCATATATATGTCCATGAATAATAAATTCACATAGAAAACAAGAAAACAGAAAATCAATATACAGAAATGTTAAACCAAGTTGCTATCAATGAAGGCTAAAAGGCAACAATCTTTCCTCCTTTTTTTTTTTTTTTTTTGTTAATTTTAATTAGACTACTTGAGTAGCACCAGTTGATGTCTTATAATGCAAGGTATCATCAGAGTCCAAACCATGCTTGGTTGAGTCATATTTTTCACCATCACCCCATAATGCATAAGCCTCTTCACCATGGACAGCATCATCCCCAATCAATAGCTGCTCCTCCGTCATACGCAATGGGATTACAAAATTTATCATCACACAAATGATTGAGGTGATAACTAGGTTCCATCCGATGATAAATGCGCCACCGACTAGTTGTTTGAGGATTTGAACTCCACCAGATCCTCCATAGATGCCTCCTCTAGAATTTGTGATGGGTAAAAACAGAGCACATAGTTGTGGTTCGGCAAAAAGGCCAGTTAAAACACCGCCTAAAAGTCCAGCTACGGCATGGGTATGGAAGACTCCGAGAGTGTCATCCACTTTCTGGAGGAGGGTCCATCTCTTGTGTACAATCATCATGGTAAACCATGGAATACTGCCTGATAGTATTCCCATCACTATAGCTGCCCATCCTTGAACAAGACCTTATAATTCATACGTTCAACAAAATTATACATATATTCATTAATTAAAATTCAACAAAACACATAATAAACTGGATTTTGGGGGAAAGGGGTTGTCATTTACAACTATTTATTTAATAAATTTTCATTACGAAATCTTAATTTTAGCAAATTAATGAATTAAATTCCCTTCTAAAATATATGTTGTTTTAGAGTTTTTTCTTTTTTTTTTAAAAAAATATATGTGATTTTAGAATTTTAATAAGATATTTATTATTTTTTTTTTCAATTTTACACTTTTATTATTTTTTCAGTAAACATTTGCATTAATTACTTTTATTTTTCCACACCAAAATTAAAAAAAAAAAAAAAAAAAAAAAAAGAGGATATTTTGGAAAAGATGGAGTAAATTAAAAGCAATGCATGTAATAATTTCATTAATTAGTAGGTATAATAGTGAATTATATGCTATTAATTAGTTTAATTATATGCAATTTAAAAATTTTCAAAAACAGTTTGACCTCTCATATGTTTATATATAGGGATCAAAGACTCCAAGGTCTTTGTTTTTTTAACCGATAATTAATTGTATTAATAGCCAAGAATTCGGATGATCTCGTGACTGCACTTTTTGCTTTTCTTCTCTCAAAAAAAAAAAAAAAAAAGGCTTGGTCCACGAAATTTGTCTTTGAAAGCGGGATAATCATGGTCAAAGCTTGAAAATTTTTGTGAGGATATCTTGAATTCCAACTGTTAATTAGTTGGATGAAGGTTCTTGTGAAATGAAAAAAAAAAAAAAAAAAAAGTTAATTTAGGGAGTGTTAGCCAAACTTCAACATTTGTACATGAAATTAATTACTTTTCTAGCAAAGTAAAATTTTCAAGAAATTAATTTTGAAAATGTTAAATTATCATGTTGGAAAATACAAATTCTTAATGAACATAAAATAATTGTATTTAGTTAGACCATGGAAAAGTATAATAAAATGTAATAGATTATATTTGTTTACTGACTTTACACAAGTGTCTTAACATAATTACAAAATGAGATTACTTTATGAATAGACGTGGATTTCGAATCTCACTGATAAAATTAATATTAAAAAAAAAATTTCTTAACTGTAATATTCATGTACCAGCACCAAATGCCAGAATCCTAGGGCCTGCTTACTTACAATTTTTTTTTTTTTTTTTCATTTTTTAGTTTTCATTGAAAACAAAAAAAAAATCATTTTCAAAGAAAATTGAAAAATTAGTGGAAACACATTTATTTGCTATGATTTAAAAACTATTTGCAATTTCAAAACATGGAGAATTTATTCATTTAACAATAATGATGGTGGTGATGGTGATGATTTGTTATGATATAAAAATTAATAGTAGTGCTGAGGAGGAGGTGGAGGTGGTGGTGGTGAAGGTGGTGGCGATAGTGCTGGTGGAGGTGGTGGTGAAGGTGATGGTGGAGGTGGTGATGGTGATAATGATGTAGGTGATGATGATAAGATGATATTTTTACTTAGAAAAAATAATGGATAAAATTTTAGAAAACATTTTAAATTTGTTTTCTAATGCGATAATGATAAATAATGGATAAAATTTTAGAAAATATTTTAAATTTGTTTTTTAATTTGTTTTTTAAATAATAAAAACAGTAAAAATAATTTTTTGATGAAAATTTTGTAAAACAGTCAAAATAAAGACAAAATCATATTTTCTATTTTTATTTAAAATTTTCTTTAAAAAATTGAAATAAATTTCTCCAAATAAACATATCTTATATTTTTAAGTTACTTTCTCGTGAGAGATTTTGGCAATCAAACACTTTCTAGTATAACTCATTTAAATTTTGAGATATAAATTAAATTATTTTCATTAATGAAATTCCTTTTAGTATATATTTTATTGTAAAATTATTTTCATATATATTTATAATTATTTATATAATTTTTATGATAAAAAATATTTTTTATAGTTAGTTATTTTCGATTTTGATATATTAGAATGTTAATCTTTATTTAAATAATAATACCTGCACCAGGAGTGATACAAACAAGGCCGGTGATCATGCCCTGAACAGCGCCGATAACAGAAGGTTTCTTAAAGAAAATGACATCAAGCCAAGTCCAAACAAGAAGACTTGTAGCTGCGCAAATGTTGGTGTTGAGGACGGCCATTGATGAGTCAATGTTAGCACTATATGGATCTCCACCGTTGAATCCAGCCCATCCCATCCACAACAATCCTGCCCCTGCTAGCATCAGCAATACATTATTTGGTGGAAATCTCTCCCTGTCCTTTGTTGATCTTGGGCCTACCTGCAACATTTCATAGTAATATATTCTTTTTCATTCACATCCTCATCTCAAGGAATTTTATTTTATTTTTCTTAAAAAAAAAACAATAAATATATAATAGCAACTTCTAATTATAAGAAAGTAATGTATCTTTATATTATTATTTATAGGTCAAACATCTTAAACTAATTAATAAATATATTTAATACTAGGGAGCCTTTAATTCAGTGATACAAAATTCGACTCAAATTAAATTAATTCAAATTTGAATAACTGTCAAATTTATATATATTTAAGTATTGCAATTTTTAGTGTTGCCATATGTTAAATATTTCAAATATAAAAATTATCCAAAGTCAAAAATTCAAAGTATTCAAATTCAGTATTGCAAATTAAATTTCCTTAAAAAAATTCACTATAACAAATGCTAGCTGTAAGTCTAATCTATGGTTAATTTTTTTTTTTATATTGTATTCTTAAAAAAAGTTTGAATGTTTAATAAAATAATAATATATACATGTAATGACTTATAATATAATATAATTATATTTATTTCTATTTCAAATACTTGTGGTATGTCTAGCTAATACATTATAATATAATATAATTAAATATATTTTTAATTTATTAAATTTAAAATGTATTTAATTGCATTTTATTACAATATATCAAATATATATTTTTCATTGCACACTATCTTTTTTTTATATTATATGAGAAACACCGCTTACTGTTTTATCAAAATCAACTCATAGCCTCGCGGTCATAAATATATATGATTGCAGATCAAGCCTTAAAGTCAAAGGTGAAGAAGTATAAAAAAACTTAGGAAGAAGATTAATTAAGAAATAACTGATAATTAATTATAGGTAAATTAAGGGTCCGTTCAGTATTACTGTAGTTTTTTTTTTTAATTTTAAAAAAATAAGTATTAGAAAATATTTTTAAAAAAATTATTATTTTTTATTTTTTTTTATTTATTCAGAAATATTTTGAAAACAGAAAATTAAAAATAAAAAATAATTAATTTTAATTTTTAAAATTTTATTTTTATTTTTAAAAAATAAAAATATACCGAAGAGACGCTAAAAGAATGGTTTCATGTTGACGTGTAATGTACATAAATTTCTCGGTTATAGCAAACCAACTGTTTCTTATTTTCCAAGTTAAGAGTCAAGAAGACTTTGTACATAGGACATGGACATCAACACGTTCTGAGGCCAGTTCATACCATCTTGACTTTTTACATCAATTAATTCCCTGTAACTGCCAAAAGATTAACTAAGACCGTAATTAATGTGACAACTAGAAAATTATTGCCCATACCTTAGAATATATTCTTATCGAGATCATATCTACTCAAATTAATAGATAAAAAATATTTAATTAATATGTAATATTTAATTATTACATTAATTAAATGTGTATATTTAATGTAGGTAAAATTTATTATGTGGTAATTACAAATTAATTAAAAATGATTTCAAAAAAAAATTAAGGAAAGAAAATTTGTTGGATCAATTGGCAGAAATGAAATAAAGTTAACGAACTATTCATGAGTTATTTCTGAGAAAAATATAAATTTGAAATTGAAGGAAAAAAATATAGTACAAGATATAGGAAGAATTTACTGACCCAAAAAGCAGTAGTGAAGCCAGCAATCCCAGAAGAGAGATGAATAACATAACCACCAGAATAGTCAATAACACCCCAGTGAAACAAGAAACCTCCACCCCACAAGCTAAAAGCACCTACTGTGTAAGAGAAAGTGAGCCAAAGAGGCACAAAAGCCATCCAAGCCCTAATATTCATCCTCCCAAGAACAGATCCCGCCAGCAAAATCAGTGTTATGGCAGCAAAAACACACTGAAACCAAACCATTGAAGCCATGGGATAATAAGGTGTAGCCATGGCTGTCTCTTCTTGTCCATTATCGTAATACTGGGTGCTCTCTGGAAGTGCAGCCTGTTTGATCAGAAACTTCTGGCCTAAGGCAGGTCCGGCTTTTCCCCAGAAAGGCAAGAGCTTGTCACCAAAGGACATCTTATAGGCCCAAACTACCCAGCAGATCACCACCGCAGCGAAGGCGTACAAGGCCATGAAAGCTGAATTCACTGCCCATTTCTTTTTCACAATGCTTCCATAGAGGATTACAAGCCCTGGCACGCTTTGGAGACCAACCAGTGTGGCTGAGATCATTTGCCATGCGTTGTCTCCTTTGTTTAACCAGTCGGGAACTGCTGCTGATGTGCCTGCTTGATATGCCACTGGCACAGGGTTTGGGGGAGGAGCACCGGCCATGCCTTAATTTCTTCGTTTCTGTTTTCTTTGAATCAGACAGGCAGGGCCTAGAATACCACCACAGCTATAATAAGATGGGTTGCAATTGAATTAGCTACTTTCCATATATCATGTGCAACGAAAGCATATAATTTATTTATTTATTTATTTTTACATATAGGGTCTCTGAATGAGTTTCAATATTAGCAAAGAACTTAGTTTTGCCTATATATATATATATATATATATATATATATATATAGAGAGAGAGAGAGAGAGAGAGAGAGAGAGAGAGAGAGAGAGAGAATATGATAATAACATATCTAGCAAAAATCATCATTAGTATTTTTTCACTGAGAAAAATATAAACATATTAATTATATTTATTAAATATTTTTATAATTATTAATTTAAATAAAGATATGATATAAGAATGTATTTAAAGTGTAGACAATAATTTTTCGTAAGAATAATGCATTTGGAAAAAATAACTCAACTATTTTTGTTCCACTTTTTTTTTATTTAAAAAAAATGGAATGTCACTTTCTTATTTTGTTAATTTGATTTATTCTAGAGCCTTTGGTTTAGTGATAGTCGTTTTCAAAATTAAAAAGTCTCAAGTTCAAATTTCAGTAGAAATCAAATTAAAAATAATAATAATAATTGGATCTATTCTTTTATACATAGAAAATGTATCTAAGACAAAGAAATGTCAATATTTTTTTAAAAAAAAAAATCTTACACCAATTAAGAAAAATGACAAAGATAGATGAAAAATAAATAAGAAAAAAAAGTATGTAAAGGACATGCTAGCATTAAAAGGTAGGAATTAACAACATATTGTAATTCTTATAAATGAATCTAAAATGTAAAAACCTATTTATAAATGATTAAATTAAATTAAATTATATTGAATTTCATCAATTAAATTCGTTATGGTGAAATGAATATCTTTTCCATATTAAATATGATATATAGAATTATAAATGTATTTTACAATTTTTCGTGTACTTAGGGTGTTCATGGATCGGTTTAATCGATTTAGAACAAATATTTTTAACTAAACTAATAAAATCGATTTTTAAATATTTCAACTCTTAATCAAATTAAATAATACTAAAAGAATATTCAAATCAAAGCTATTTGGACTCGATTTGGATAGTCGGTTTAACAAAAGTAATAAATAAAATTAAAAAAATATAAAAATTTAACAAACATTAAAAAAAAATTCATTAAAAAAAATTTAAAATAAAATCATATCACCAAATAATAATCAACCTTATCAATACTATAAAAAAATACAAATTTCAGCAAGTTGTGTACTTGAAATTTTATAGTATAATAATAATAAAATTAGAATGAAACATCCCCAAGAAATTAGTAGGGATCAAAATAACAGTATAAAAATCCTCCAGAATATAAAAATTCAGTAGATATTTTTAACTTCTAGAAAATTTAAAGTATAATTTATATATTAGTAAAATAAATCCTCACTTAATCACTGTGTTTGCATATATATCTAAAAAATGACATAATTTTATTATATTATCAGTTCAGTTCGATTTAACTGAATTTTCATTTTCTTAAATTAAAACCAAACAAAAAATTTAATTTATAAAAATTTTAAAAGTATAACTAACCATAAAACAACTTAAACCATAATTTTAATTTTTAGTTTAAACTAAATTGTATCAATTCGATTTCATCGATTTTGTTAATTTTTACGCAGTATTAAGAAAGTCAATGAAAGAAAGAGAGCTACTTCTTGGTACAGGCAAACAGTTTATTCATTAAATTAAAAATAAATGAATAGAAAGAGAAGTATTCATTACATATGTTAAAATTCTATAATTAAGAGCATATTTAATGAAGTTGTTTATTTTAAAGAGCATCATTTATATGATAAAGAGTATATTTAAATATAAAAGTGAAATTATTTTTTTAAATTTAATGAACTCTTTATATATTTTTTTTCTTCATTTTACTTTTTCCCATAAACATTATTGGTTTTATTTTTTTCCCTTCTTTTCTTTATACCATGTTTTCCTCCTTTTATTTAATTACTTTCCTTCTATTTTTCTTTATAAATTCAACCAATTATAATAAAGAGTTAAAAAAATCAATTAATAAAGTGTATAGAAATTTATAATGCATTAATTAAAATTGGAATAAAGGTGAAATTTAGTTCTCTAGATATGGAGAGTCAAACAAACTCTTTACTTTATATTTAAAGAATAAAGAGTTTGTTGGACTCTTGTTTTATGTGATAACTCTTTAAAATAAAGAGTTTGAGTTATATAAAGAATCTCTTGGAGATGTCCTAAGGGTTTAATTTTTATCTCAATAAGATATTTTATTACTTTGATTTTTTTTGAAAACAGAGCACAATTTGAATACCTAAATTATTGAAAATTTTTTATTTCAGTATTTTTTTTATTTGAACATAATTTAGAATTAATGTGTTATTAAAATCAAGATTTACATATTTTTTTAATCAAATTGTTTGCACCATAAATGTACATTAGGCTAAATCCATTAAAAGGGTCCATTAGTAAATCAAGCCAAAGAATCAAGAAAGGTCCATTTATGCCTACATACCAAAGTCAACAGTTGCAAGATATTCAATATTCCAAAGGACAGTAGATAATTCTGGAGAAGATCACCAGCAGTTATCGGAGGTTACCAACAGTTAAGTCATTCCTAAGGAGTGGAGAAGCAGTTACTAGCTTACAGCATTAATGGAGCAGTTATCTCATTGGAGAAGTATATAAACTAAATTGTAACTTCTATGCAAACCCCAACCAATCTAACACCCAAACAGGCTTAACGCCTCTTATCATCCCCAACGGGCAAACTTTTCTTCTACCTTCAGCATTCAAATTCTCTAAGCTTTCTGTAATCACTATTCAATTAATGCAATTTTACTTTTTCCATAACTGTTATTCTGTTTCTCTAATTACTATTTCCTAATTGCAATTGAAGATTCAAGCGTATTGTGGTAAGGAAACTTGAGTACTCACAATAATTTAATCCAAGAAGTCTAAATGGCACAATTCACATGTTCATTGTACCTTCACCCGCATGTGGCACGCTTGTAAAATTATCATATTACTCTTGAGCCAAAATTAAAACCAACAATAATTTTGGCAGGCCTAGTGGGACCCACTCTCATGGCACCAAAAACAAGAAGTAATACTGGAAAAGACATTGTTGTTGGTTCTCATAAGTCATAAGATGACACTACAACAGCAATGCAAGAAGGACTCATTCCACAGCATGTGGAGCAAATCGAACATGGGTTGGCTTCTTCACAGCCAATTCACCAAGACAATTTACTAGAGCCAGAAATTCCAACAGGTCTTATTGTTGGAAATGAAGGTAACATTCCCTAACCTATTGATTTCATTCCCCGAGTGAATAATTTACAAACACTTTGGATGAAATGAATAGACAATCTAGGCTAGTATATGATGCGGTTACAAAAAATCAAGCTATGCTTCATCAAGCAATGCTTAGCATGATCACTCCCCCACAAAGCCCTAAGTAGGCTACAATCCATAGGCCTACTAGGCAGCCCTCAGAAGAACTCGAGGGCAATCTTCTGCCTACTAAGAGGCGCTGAGAAGAACGTTGTTCACCTCCTCACAGGAGAGAGGAACGAAGGGTTATGCCTACTGGCCGCCTAAGGTAGGTTTTACCTCAACAGTTGCATGCTAACACTAACCCTGTCAATCATCCTATCATGTATGAAAACGATGCAGGTTTCAATGGAGAAGAGCTAATGAACTTGGCACTAACAGTCAACAGGATCCCACAGCCTGTTCCACCATAAGTCTCTAGGGAATAAGTTCTTGTGGACATTGAAGTGGACAGGATTAATAAGGGAGTGCTTAAATTCCCTAAGAAGAAGAATTCCATGCTCATCAATGAAGATCCATTTCCACCAGTGGCCACTGTTAATTTCGTGGTAGTTGATCGCAAGTCCTTGGTGATTTCTGATGACAGGCAAAAAGATAGAAGCCCACCAAGGGTCTGTCAGGAAAAAAGCTCTAGACTATGGATTCCTAAAGCAAAGCCATCTCGCCAGAGAGATAGGCTACTAGAAAAATCACCAAGGAAAACTTCAAGGGTGAATCACCAGTACAAATTCCAGAGGGGTCAACCTCGATCCATTGTTCCTCCTGCTGGTGAACCAAATCACTAGTGGCATCGTGTAAAACACAAAAAGTTCCCCAAGCCACTCATCAAGACTAAAAAATGTAGATTGCAGAGATAGAGGGATGAGGCTAGAAGGAAAGCAAATCCACATGACTTTCCTTTTAGGGAAATGAATAGAAGCAAGTTCAGGAGACGAATTACTGAAAATTCTGAGAGTTTTGAGAAGGATCTATTGGGTGAACCACCAAAGAAGGATGTCATCAAAATTCAAACTTCAAACACTCGGGGGGCAACATCACCAGTGAGTGGGGAAGATCCTCTTGGTGTCTTACCTATGGAAATCACAATAGGTAATGTCTGGAGAGTAGATCTTAAGAAGTACCTTAATGACCCTAGTAGAAGGACATCATACACAATCAGTATAGGCATATAATTATAGATTGTAGAAGGGTGATCTCTATAGGAAGGGATTTGATGATTCACTGTTGAGGTGCCTAAATATGCTTGGTGTGTTGAAAGTGATGCAACAAGTTTATGAGGGAGTGTACCAAGCTGGAGTGAAGATGAGGTGAATCATCAGGAGACATGGCTACTATTTGTCCAACCATCCTGAATGATTGCATCAGTTATGTTAAGGGATGTTAACAGTACCTAAAGAGATCTTTTCCTACTATATGGAAAAAGATAGAATAGAAGTAAAGAAGCAAATGTACCTTAGGTCTATAATGCTTAGAAGTATTTTTTTCCTGTAGAGACCTAAGGTTGATGTAAAGCCAATCCTATAGCTATATTACTGTTTTATTGTAAGTTGGCTCCCTAGCCACTTTGTTCATAAATAAAGAAGTAGGCATGTTGTCCACCTTTTTTTTTTTTTTGTTGCTTTGTTTTCTTTAATTAGTTTATGTTTTAATTTTTCTAAGTTTTTTCTAGTTTTCAATATCCCAACAAAATTTCTATAGCATAATAGTAAAAAAAAAAGGCCTCAGGCCATGTTAAGTCTTTAAAATCAACAGCAAAACATCAGGCCCTGTGGGCGATTATGCAATGTCATGGCTGCATGAACATAAAGATGGTTGTGGTGAATCTGTGCAATTGTTTAGTGCATATGGCTACTGTAACACCCCAGGACCTTATTAGATCACTAGAAACTTAGAAGTGGGAAATTAAGAATTTAAGGAATTATGTGGAGTACAATTAAGAAATCGGGTCAGTATATGCGATATTGGTAGGCTAATGACTTGTAGGATTTTTCATAAATTTTAACTTAAGAAAAATTAATATGGACCTATCTAAAAATAATATTGGAAACCTAAATTAGAGATTAAAAATATTTGTAGACTTGACTTAGGATGTAAATGAAAACTTTGATTGGAATGGGGGGGCAAATGGAAATTTGCCTTAAAAGAAGATAAATATGACTTTTTGATTAAAAAAAA
>CATKHJ010274689.1:0-11253 GCA_949750685.1 Vernicia montana | reverse complement strand
GTATTGTTTTATGAGAATTATAAGCTTTTGAGATTACGAGTAAGTGTATGTATTAGCATGTGATATGATGAGATAGATGTGTATGTGTGAATGAGTTCAGGTTCTGATCTTGGGATGAGTATGAGTTGTTCTAGATGATATGTGATTTATGCGATGAGAAGGGTTCTACGGATTTTTGGTGGCCTTATACTTATCCATGCCCTAGGACCGTCACAGTTGCGAAGTTGGGCTGTAACAGTTTCTTCCTTGTGGTTTGATCTTATTGACCTTTTGTAACGTTGTTCTATTGAGTGTTGACCACTCTTTTCTCTTCGACCTTTCCTCTTCATGAGGAGTTCTCCTAAGATTTTCCTTATGCGTGGGCTCTAAAGTCCTTTGAGACTCTGTTTTTCCAAAATCCTCTAAATCACCTCTTCTTATAATGGACTTCAGCTACCTCTGACTTTCAAGGCTCACTCGTGGGGCTTCTTCTCTTCTATCTATGATAACCTCAACTTCAAACACCAAGCAACTAGCTACTTTAGTTCGGTTGGTCTCTAGGGCCTTATTAACTTCTTAGGGGCTAGGAATCGACCGTAGATTCAGGCCCGCAAGTTCTTGAAGGGCAGCTATAAGTTGACTGGCTAGTGTTGGACTGAGGTTGAAGAGTTAGGAATTGACAAAGTAGTGAAGTGAGTTAAAATAGCAACAATCGAAGCTGCTACTGACGGTGTCCTAAGAGGATCTTAGTAAGAGTTGGGATAATGCTTGGACTGATAAGTGAAACTTTGGTTTCTTTGCATGGTTCCCTCGGAAGCAAGGAAGATGGATATGCCTTTTGAAAATGAGCCATAATCTCTCTTTAGCAAAATTTAAGTAACTATATCGTGGAAAAAGTAAAAGGAGAAGGAAAAGGTCATAATCTCTCTTTAGCAAAATTTAGGTAACTATATCGTGGAAAAAGTAAGAGGAGAAGGAAAAGGTCTTGCAGGAAATAAAATAATTCTTTGAAAAAGGGAAGTGTCAAAGAAAGGACATTAAAAGGTGTTTGAAATATCACAAAAAGATAAAAAAGACAGAACAATCATCCCTACAGACGATGTCATTTTGATGAGGGTGAACTCAACAAGCATATATGGATCTTTCCACTGGTTGATCATCATGAAAGTACATGAGTTAAACTTGTAACACTTCAAATATCTAGCATTACAAGGCCAAGCCCAAAGGCTCTTCGATGCAGAAGTTAGTAGGTTGCTCTTCCTTAGGAGAGAATGATAATTCTATTCTCCAGAATAGAAATGAGAATATGCAAAAGGAGTTACCTTAATGGTTAAGATCTTGTCCTTTATATGCTTGTGCTAGTACTGAGGGGTAAGGTTTATATGACAGATGGCGGTATTAGAGGGGTATGAGTGTCATATCATGACAAGGATACTCATAATAGATCTTGCGCTGACAGAATAAGGATTGTAATGATTTTATGCTCGGAAGCTTGTCCTTCCTGTGTCAGGCATTTTGGGGGCATTTCACATGGATGTGGGCCCCCTTTTGGGGATGATGTTTTCTCCAATTGCTTGGCGCCCAAAACAAGTGCTCAGGTAAGGTGAATAGATGACACTCGACAAGCTGGTTCTAGGTGAGGCTCTCATGGGCTAACGCACTGAGCCCAATAAAGTTGGTTCAATTCTTTGGGCTAGTTCCATAAGGCATCTTTTAAAGCACGTTTTCCTGACTCAGGGCATATGTCCAAATTTATCCTCATCACAGACATAAATTTATATTCCATTTATTTCATCCCACAATTGCTTATTCTAATTTATGAATTATATCTTATTTGGCAAAAAAAAAAAAAAAAAAAAAAAAAAAAGGTTTAGGCATATATATATATTGTCTGTCTCAAAATATAGGTCTGCTTTTATTTTAGAAAAGTAATTAATTTATCATTACTAATATACCCTTATTTATGTGCATGTTTATCAACGGATAATTTGCCACAATAACCAACTTTGCTATTTTTTTTTTTTTTTTGGCATGAACCAACTTTGCTATTTTGAGTATCTCGAGTCTTGCAAACATTGAGTAATCCAAGAAAAAATTTGAGAGATGAGTCAATTATTTAATGACAGGATAAAAATCTATGAAATGTATTTTAGGAAAAAGTTAAGTGCGTATTATAAATTTAATTATATTAACTATATTTCTTAATCCATTTGAATAAAATTATGCCTATATTTGTGAGACGGGAGAGTAAAATGAGTAATAAATACATATACAAAAAGTACATTTAAAATCACTAAAAATTTGTACATTTATAAGCTTTTATTGAGCTAATTTAATTGGGTTTGTTTTCAATTTATCAAAGTAGTATTTAACTAACATGAAATTAATTTTGAAATCAAATTGAATTCAATTTTTAATTTTGATGAGGTGATAATAAATTATAGAAATTTTCACTTAAGTTTGAGATTATACTCTCTCAACTTCTTTTTAATTGACATTTTTTTTTTGTTTCACAAAAATTAAAAATAATTAATTATGCTAAGTTTTAGAAAGAAAATGATTAAATTATTCTCATTGGTTATAGAATACTAGATAATATATGAATTAATTATAGAAAAATGAATAATAACAAAGACAAAAATAAAATTGGATAAAAAAAAATTAAAATCTTATTGATTTTCTAAAATGACATAATTTAAAAAATAATTCTTTAAAAAACATTAATTAAAAAAGATGGAAGAAATAATATATATAGATTTAGTATAAGCTGAGCCACAAGTGCGTTGGCAAGTTTTTAGCTTTTGTATTAATAGATTACTTGATGATAAATTCCATAAACAGTATAATAAAACCATTAATTATCAAAGAAAATCAAATCAAACTTTTTGCAATCAGAAAATTAAATCCACAAAACCCTCATTAGTTTGGGGTTATTACAAACACCTACTAAATTAAACAAACATACCCTTTATGTAATTAACTCCAACCTAATTACCCATAACAAAGATTATATAGGCTACCCATAATCCAGCAACCATTGAAACAAAACGTCCACCAAGTTGGGCTGATCCAGAAGGGTTTGGCCCATCAGCAAAAGCCGAAGGAGAGTCCTCTGATGATGTGCTGTCTTTTGGGGAATCACCATCATGATCTGCTGTCTGTGGTGGGATCACCTCCACGTGTAGCTTCAATCCTTTTTTGCAGCTAATTGAGTTGCTGCTCACGAAATACCGGATCCCTTCCGCATCAAGCAAGATGCTATCTAAACCGTCCGTATACATTCTGATTGGATTTGTCACATCACATGACTCATATTCTTCTTTTGTCTTGAGCTCAGCTATCCTTCCCTGTACCATGGAGTATGTGAACCCTGCCCCCAAAGCCCCCAAGGGCCCCAACAGACAACAGTAAATTATACCCTATGACAAAGATGTGACTCGAGAAAATGAAAAATTTAAGTCCTCTCGCCATTATTACAAAACAATATTCCTTTTATATAGTACCTGTTTCGTATATGAAAATTTTAAGAATCATGAATGCAATTCTCATATTTTATTAAAAATTCCTTTGGAAAAAAAAATATTTTATTAAAAATTAATTTTAAATTTTTATGAAATTTATAATTATTTATTAAATAATAAAATCACATGATATTTCTTATTTGTATTAATATTAGAGAATCTTAATTTAATTAAAGAGTAGGAGATGAGTAAGTATTTAAATCTCTCAAATTTTATATTATGAAATAAATATTTAATTATTAAATTATTAGTCTGATATTTTTTTTATTAATTTGCTCTTAACTTGAATGTTAATTAGGTAAATATTAATTTTTTTTTTTAAATTTAATGATACTGAAATTATTTATACTATTTTGAGATTCGTTTAACAACAATAGAAACTCAAATAGTTTTTTATATATTAAAAATTCATAAAAAAAAAACAACTATCAAAATTTAAATTCTTAATTTACTATATTAGGAGGCATTGAATTATTGAAGTAAAAGTTTAATGAGCCTGTATCAAAATTATTTTGCTCAAATATATCTTCTAAAATGTTTTTACAATTAACAATAAAGTTAAATGTTATTATGAATATTAAAATATTAATCATAATTAAAAAAAATTGAACTTTATTTGGACATATTTGATAAATTGTAATATAATATAATATAATTAAATATATTTTTAGTATAAATATTTACACAAATTACAATTACATTACGAGTAATCTTACATAGCATAATAGTAAGTGGTGGAGTCACATATAATTATGGGTGTGCAATTATCCCCTCAACTTTTTAAAATACTTATAATATTTTTAATATTTACCAATTAAGTGATGCTAAAAAAAAATGGAGATTTATTATGTAGTTTTATTTATAATATTTTAAAATATTTTTATAATTGCATAATTATTAAATTTAATATTATATATATATATATTTTGAATAATATTTACCATTTTTTTAAAATTTATTTATGTATCAGCTGTTTAATTGAATCATTATTATTATTTTATTACGTCGTAAAAAAAATTTAGTATATAAATTTTTTCTCCTTGACTTAAGTACTGACTCAGCGAGTGATAATAGTAACTATCCATGATAATATCAAAACTAAAACAGTAAATTTAAAAAGGAAAAAAAAAAAAAAAAGAAAAGCTTACAAATTTTGTCTCCGACTCTAAAAGTTCTACCGGAAGACCAAGAAGCCATATCAGTAGAAGAGTCCCAGCCACGATCTCCTCCAACAACATGGTGCGCCTCTGCTCCAACCCCAACCCATTTTCCACAAAGGCTAAGTGAAACTATAGCCAGAGCCACTAAAACTAACCCCATTGCAAATATTAAACCAATTAAGAAACTCTCAGTCTCTACTAATTCTCCAATAAAGAAAAAAGAGGAAGCTTGCTAATATAGCTGAAAATAGATGGAGCGTTTAATAAGCCAAAAGGGTCTCTTTTTCCAGGCAACTTCCTTTCCTTTGAGCTATGTTTGTATATACTTGAAGGGTAAAGAATGTTTGTTAATACGGCGGTATTCGTAATTTCACAAAGGACAAGTGTCTCTCGTCTTGTGCAACTGTGAATCTTATGGGTGATACCAATAATTGTGTGAGGGAGGGAGTACCAACCATTATCAAAAATGAAATCTCTTACCAAACCCAAAATGGGCCGAAGGCATTAAAACTCTGAATTGGCCCAAATGAATCCATAGGTAAGCTTGCTTATGTTAGATATGCAATTTTATAACTAACCAGTTTCTGATACAGTGACACTATAGTAGTTTTCAAGATGGAAAGATTTTAGGTTTATATATATATATATATATATAACACTTATTAATTAGAGTTTTAGTGAAAAATATTTTAAAATATAAAAATATTTTAAAATAAATTTAATAAAATTACTCATGCCGTATATTGGCTAAAATAAATTTGAAACTTAAAGGTTATAAGTTCTATTCCTAATATTTAACTTTTTAAATATGTATATATACTATCATATTTGGTCATATTTCATAGAGCTAAATAGAAACTGGACTTGAAAATAGTCGGACTTCTTTGAGTTAGGGTCGAGTCAAGCTTGAAAAAAAAATTCTCTATCTAAATCCATCTAGTCGGACGGATTGGGCAAGGTCTCTTATTCCTTTATTGCAACAGCAAATTAAATCTCATTAACATATATACATTTAATATACTTTTAAATTTTTTCTCAATTTTTTTTTTTTATTATTTATGCATAGTTATCATCTTAAATTTTAAATACTAATAAAACCTTTAGATTTCCTATTAGAAGAAAATTTATATTATATTATGGTATATTAAAATTATTTGGTTTAGTCGATCCATTTATAATTTTTGAGGTTTAGTGTACAAAATCCAACCATGTTCTTCCAAGTATAAATTCTGTTAGGATCAATTTGAAATGATTAGATATATGAATTTGAAATTTAATTGATTTTTTTTTTTTTATAATTTTTGACTTAAAATAAAATTTTAAATATTTCATCGGTTTAAATTCACACATCTAAATCAACTTTAAAATAATTCAATAAATGAAGAGTCTTGAGAGGCAAAATTGAAAACAATACTTAATATACTTGAATCCTTTTGCTATAACATGGTGAATTTAGCTTGAAGGAATTAGAAAAACTTGTTTAAAAAATTTACCATAGGTTTAAGCTTGGAGGAAATTTAAAAAAATCTTTTGAATGTCAGATTAATTGTCCAAAGTTGTGTAGCAGTCCACTAAATGAATGAGTAGAGGAATGAATTTTTGGACTCTGACATCAAATTCCAAAAGCTCCAATAGCTGATACTCTAAATGGGAATTAATGTGGATTTTTTTTATCAAGTAAATATATTAGTGAAATGCTTCATGATTGGTCACTTATAAGTGCGTATCTATCCATGCCACGTAGAAATAATTTAATCCAATATGACAAAGATTAAACCCTACTAATTTTTTTTTTTTTTTTGCCAAAGAAACCCTACTAAATTGAGTTTTGAAAATAATACTCTTTAAAAATGGGTAAATTTCACCCATCATCCTCGAATAATGTACTAATGTATTTTATGATCATCTATCTAAAAAATGTGACATAAAAATACTTGAATTATACAAAGTTGTAATCAGGTGGTCCTTCTGTCTAATTTTCATCAGTTACACTAACGGCTAGCTGACGTGGACTTCCAAATCATCAATTTTAATATTATTTTTTGCCAAGCGTTTTGTCCCTTAGCCCTTCATACCTCAACTTCCTTCTCTCCTCGCGTGATGCACCACTGCTCTTCTCTCTCTTTCACCTTCACCTCTGCATCTTCTCTCACATCAGTGTCGTTGTTCAAATCCAACAAATCTAGTGAAGAGATCTATTTTTTTAGATAACCCAGTAGGGATTGATTGAAAGCTAGTGAATCCAAGTACTATTTACATTTAAATGTACCCATAACATAATCAAACATTAAAGCAAACATAAATTTTTAAGCAATTGGAGAGTCCCTTTAGTTTAAGAAATGTAGGTCAGTCCCGCTCTCTCCATTGGTCAAGGTTTAAATTTTTGCTCTACTACCAAATTTTCAAAAATCTTTGGTAAATTTGAGGAGGATTTTCAATTGAAACTTGTAGTAAATTATCTCAGCCCCACCACCATCACCATCGCTGCTACCTTACCACAAGATTGTCGCTACCACTGGATCTGCTTTACCACCATATGGACGATTGGGTGAAAACTGAAAGAGAACAAGGCAAAGGACATACTTCCAGCCCAATATTACCCATGGACACAAATCTTTAAATTTATTATTATTATTATTATTTTAAAAAAGAAAAAAGCATTTTCTGAAAAAGAGTACAACTGTGTTGAATCTTCTATGTCTTTATTTGTTGTTGTTTCTCTCTCTAAACCGAAGAGGATTATGGGATTTAGTCTTTTAAAGATTTTATTATTTTTTGGATACCCTTTTCGGGTTGTAAAATGGCTTCTTCTTTTTTTTTTTTTTACTTCTCAAATTCAAGCTTCTATTTTTGTTTTTAATAAGATTTGCTCTCTAGTTGGAATCTTATACACTCCAATCACTGCTTTTGGGCTAGTGTGTCTTGTGATGACTCACATGTCGTGTCCCTCAACATATTTGGACACAGCAACAACCATTACAGAGCTAAGAATAATGAAAATTGAAGCTCTTTATTTTGCTCTGGTTCTGTTCAGTGTCCAATTTATGGGTTTGGTATTAGGAGAGATTGTAAGGTGGGTAATGGTATTTTGGTGGGAAAAATTGATTCCTTTGATTGCTAAGTTAATTGACCTGAAGTAGTTTCTTTTTTCTGGGTTTGATGGATTTGAACAGCGGTCAATGTGAGCATGAGTTTTTTTTTTTTTTTTATTCTTCTGATTTTTGTTGTTTTTGATTGATTATGTTTGTTTTCAATGGGTTAGGTTCCAAGTATTATTTCAATTGATTTGGAGCAGTGGGTCGAGATTTGAAGTGTGGCATGTGCAACAGCTATTACTTTGTGATACATGGTTCACCAATTTGTGTTGCAAGGTTGGGAGGGTACGATGTGGAAATGAAGTTGCAGGAAATAGAGCCATGAACTTTTTTATTTTTTTTTTAATTTTTTATCAATACGAGTATTTAAATTGCTTGTTCTTTTTGTTAACTGTATTTCTGGACATGTAATCGTATGCAGTTGCAATTGCAGGAAATGAAGATGCAAGGAGAGAATAAAAATGGTAAGGGTAAGGAGAGAATTGATTCCCATGTGCATAGAGAGAATGTAGGAGCTAAGGGTAATAACATGTGGCTTAAAAAAAGAATAAAAAGGTTGAGTTGGGCATCCACATCAGCTAGCCGTTAGTGCAGTTGACGGAAATTAGACAGAAGGACCACTTGGTTACAACTCTGCATAATTCAAATATTTTTACGTCACGTTTTTTAGATGGAGGACTATAAAGTGCGTTAGTATATTGTTCGATGATGATGGGTGAAATTTAAAAAATTAATCAATCACTGTTTAATCAAAATTTCAAAATGTAATTAATTATTTGGCAAAAAAAAAAAAAAAATGTAATTAATTGGCTAACAAAAATATGGATAACTAATCCATAAAGATTTTAGGATTATCTTAAATTGCATAAATGTTTCAAGTAAGATTAATTTTTTGTATTCCATAAAAAGAAAAAGAGGACAGTAAAAAAAAAACCTACCATATAATTTAACGTTTTTCTTAAAAAGGATTTATGGTTTTTTTTTTTCAAACACTTAAATCATTATACTTTAATGGTTTTTTTTTTTTTTTTCAAACACTTAAATCATTATACTTTAATTCATCATACACTTAATTAGTACCAAATTACCATGCATGTGATTTAATGTCTTTTTCAAAAGAAATTTTTAGTTTTGTTTTTTTCAAACATTTGAATCCTTATAGTTTGTTTAATCAGACACTTACAGCTTGTTTAGAATAAATAAATATTTTAAATAAATATAATTAGAAAAAATAAAATAACTAAAAATAAGTATATTCTATATTTATAATTAATATTTAATTTGTAAAATATAATAAAAAATTAGTTGACAAAAAAAAAAAAAATAAAATATTAGAGATAGAGAAAGAAAGTGTAGTAAAGAGAGATAAGAGACGAAGAGGGAGGAGAAAGAAAGAAAAAGAATCTATAATAACTCTTTTGTTAATTTTATGAAATTCATTTGGAAATTCTACCTATTTTAATGGAATTTGATTTAATTATATTCAATTCCATAGAATTGAATTTGTAAAATTGAAATGAACATTTTTTTTTGTTGTGAATAATGGGCGGCTAAAGACCTAAAGAATCACAAACAGCAACAACACTACTCACTCGTACACATACGAGACCAACCAAAACCCAACACATCTTTGCACAAAATTTGAAACAAAGCTGATGGTGGACTCTCTATCTCAATGAGGCCTAATGGCAAATTCATGAAAATAATGGCACCGATGACAAGTAGAACTGCGGGCGGGGTAATATTTCAAACTTTTCAAAATTTCGCTCTACAGATAGTTTAGGTCCATTACCCATTCATGCAATCAACTAATTTAGTATAAAACACACATATAAAGAAGAAGAAGAGGGTGTAATCAAATTACCTCTTGTAGCGCAGATTTCCTCTTCACTTCTTCTTCCTTAGCTCCTTAATTGGGAAGCCTCTAGTTGGTCCACTTTGGAGTTCTTGGTTGCTCTTGAATCTACTCTCTTTTGATGGCCCAAAAGTGATTCAAGAACTCCCTAAATTAGCCTTTGGATGGCTAGGATTTTTGGTTGTTTTGGACTTAATCTTTCAAATGCAAATTTGCTCTTTCTCAAAGAACCTAAAGAAAAGAAAAGAAGAAAAAGATGAAGAAATTGAAAAAACTCTTTCTTATTTTCTTTTACTCTCTCTAATATTCTCTTTACAATTTATAAGTGGAAAAGATGATAACTCTTAGCCTCTCTTCTTTTTCTCTTCCCCTTTTATATTCTATTCCTTTCCACCAACCATTGGTGGTAGGTGCGAGACAAGGAGGGAGAAGAGGTGATGACAAGGATGACCATTGTCATTCTTGTCTCCCACTATCCAAAGAGAAAAGACCATTTTGCCCTTTAGAGTCACTACACCATAAATGGCCTACAACAACACCAAAAATATGTTGCATTAGGCCCTAAATTTGTTGCATTAGGTCTAAAGCAACACTTCTCAGGGGTTGCAATTTTGGGCGTTGCTATTTTGGCTACGGTAACACTTTTCTTGATTTAATGTAACACTGGAAAAAGTGTTGCAATATCTTGAGTTAATGCAACACTTTTGTCCAAAAAAATTAAGCAACACTTTTAAAGAGTAAAGGCAACAGTTTTTAATGCAACACTTTTAGCAATATTTTTTAGTCCAAATGCAACATTTTTTTACAATTATCTAATGCAATATTTGGCAACACATTTTAATCCAAATGCAACACTTCTTTCTAATTACAAATGCAATATTTTTTTAGCCTAATTGCAACATTTAGTTAGCCTAATTGCAATACTTTGCATGACACATGTGCACCACTTTTTTTAGTGTAAAGCAACATTTTTCCTGAAGCAAATGCAATATTAATTTTAAACAATTGCAACACTTTTTACAGTGGATCAAAGCATAATCATTCAATTAAATTAGATCAAAATACAAAAATACAAATATTATCATAATCATTTAAAGTCTCATAATATTCAAAATCTCATAATATTCAAAGTCTTATAATATTCAAAAGAAATATCATCATTCAAAAGCATAACTAGAATTCTTCATCCAATCTTTCATTCATCCTTTGCTATTCTCTCTTAGAACTTCCTAATTTTCATTAACCATATTACTTGAGATTCCTGCAAATGTAAATTAAAGACAATAAATATAAAAGGCACAACCCAGCAAAAAACTCAAATCATGCTTATCTCAACCAAATCATTAAAACTATACAAGACTAACCTTGAAAAGTAATTGGTGAACTTCAACTTTTGTCCTTAGAAGCATCAACTTCATTCGACAAACATTGGAGAAGGCCCATTGCAAATAAGATGTTCGTAGATAGAATCCCGACCATGCCACTTACGATTTTTCACATTTTTTGCAAGGGCACCTACATTGGTCTCCTTTAGCAAATGCATTTCCTATAAAACCTTTCACTCCATTAATATATTTTTCACTAAACCTTGGATGTTCCAACCAAATTTTATCCTCATTACTCATTACTCTATTAACTTCAAA
>CATKHJ010274642.1:0-19661 GCA_949750685.1 Vernicia montana | reverse complement strand
GCCTTATTTCATAAGTCAGGGGCTCGATTTTCAAACCGATACCCGTTCAGTTATCTGAATTCCACAACCATCATCTATACCCCCCTCGCTCCTACTCCGATCACTTCCCTTCAATCTCAATACTCAAAGTGAACACAGGGTTGGGGTGTTACAGATAGAATTTAAAGATGAAAAATAAAAGAGAGAAGAAACAAGAAAACTCAAACCATCCATGGAAGATGTGCAGAAATCTCCTCCTTCAATCCTTGATTTCCTACTTCAAATCAATACAAATATGGATCTTTAATCTTGATTTACAATTCAATCTCTCTAAAATAAAGTTCTAAACTATCTAAGAACCTAAAGGAACCTAAAATTCCTAGCCACAAGGTTAGGGTTTCTTCAAACTCCCAAGAGCTCCCTTTATTTCTATTTCAGATAAGCTTTATACCTTTCAAAATTAGCCTGATACGCCCATTGGTACTCCCGTACCTTTATGGGCGTACCAACGATCTGTATAAGAGTGAAATTGGGGTGCACTACTGTGACACAGAATAAATGGTACGCTCAGGACTTGAAATGGTACGCCCGTACCATTCTAGGCGTACCATTTCTATTGTCCAAAATGTAATGGTACACCCAGGACTTGAAATGGTACTCCCGTACCATTCTGGTCGTACCATTTCTACTATTGCTCAAAAAATGCTCTATTCCTCGATTTTCATCTGTGATTCCGGCTCAAATGACCATGGCATTTCAAAACATGAAGAATTCCTCAAAACTACTCTGAAAAGCACTTGAACAAACAAATTAAACTCAATTTAAAGATAAAATACATTTAGAACAAAGGGTAAAATGTAATTAATTAAGCATTTATCAACAATCGCGACAGAATCTCGCGGACTCCCGTCAAAGCTACGCGCGTCCGCGAGTAGCCCTAGCGGCGGCCGCCAGGGAGGCTGGCGGACGCGCCAGGAGCCACCAGCCACTTGGGCGAACTTGTCAACTTAGTGTTGATGCATCTTCCATGCGTCAGGCCTGCGCTAACGCATCTGACACGCGTCAACATTGACCCGTGACAAGCGCGTCAGTGCGGACGCGCCAAGGCACGTACGGTGTCCGAGGGCCTCTTGGTGCGTCCGCAGACGCGTCCTGCGGTGGCCGCTAGGCTTCCTTGCTGATCCGCACAGGTGGCCTACGAATCTGCAGGCCCTCCCCACAGACGCCCGTGTTTCATCGAGGTCTCCAAGTTAGTTTTCTGGTTCTTTTGGGCTTTCGGGTCAATTTTTGGGGCTTCCGGATTAGTTTCTGAGGTATTCTGAGGTCCGAAAAATTATGGGTCAGTGGCGGTGGATCCGAAATTAATTATCGGATATTTTGGCAGTTAGTTTGGAAAAAATCTAGTCAGTTTTTGAAAAGTGTTGTTTGGTACAGAAAGTCCGATCAGGATCGAAAATGTGTCAGTTTGGATGGAAAATATTCCGATCAGCTTTAGAGAGTTTAGAAATAATTTTGGAGGTGCTAAGATGAGAGTTCACAATAGATAGAATAATTAAGGTTCCCGTAAATTATACTAATTAGTAAATGGCTAATTAATAACTCATATGGTTCAATAATAATTCTCATGCTCATAGACAAATAACAATATATGATTCTCATAAAAGGCAATAATTAGCAAATGGTTAATTAAGAACTTGTAAAGTTTAATGAAACATTAGGATTCAATAAACAATTCTCATACTTTTCTCATGATAGCTTGTAAAAGAAATTAGGTATTATGCCTTAGGAATTCAAATACAAGAATAGTAGTATATTTTCTACTCACCTTAAACAAAAAGAATGCTCTAATATCTCTTAGAAACTCCTCAATCACCTCAATTCATCAAGCTTCTCATGATCATCAAATCTTCTAGGAGGAACTAAACACATAACACATGCAATTTATCAAAACACATATCTCATGCTCTTAAAATCACCATACTCATGCTAAGCTCATGATTCTAACTCTATTCCCTTCCCCAAGCATGAAATATAACAATGGAGAAGAAGAATAATAAAAAAAACCAAAACCCTAACTCACCTCTTCAATAATTACTTTCAAAAGATGAAGAACAAAGGATTCTTGAAGCCCTTAATCCCTTTAATGGAGTAGATGGAGTAATTAATGGGGCTCCTTAGCATTTAATGTGAGTGGGTGAGCGTTTCTTTGAGAGAAACTAGAGCTAGAACTCTTAAAATGGCGAATAAAATGAATTAGGTATCAAATTCTCTTTATATATCCCGATTTTTAGATCTGTCTCCGACACGATTCACGGTCGTGAATCGCTCTACCTCAATACTGTTCACGTCACTATTCTCAAACTTCACAGTCGTGAATCTGGAAATTCACCGCCGTGAATTTCATCCAGAGACAAACATCTAAAACTTATCCAATTAGTCACAGCCGTGAATTTGGAATTCACGACCGTGAATACCAAATTCACTGCCGTGAATTTCATACAGAAGCAAAAGTCCAATTTTTCCATAGAAGTCACGGCCGTGAACTCACTCTTCACCGCCGTGAATCTCACTCCATCTTGAGTCTTAATCCAAATCCTTGCACATTGCTCTCATATATACTAATATACAACTCATCACCAACATAAACTCATATACACATGAATCTAATCTCATAACTCATGCTCATACTCATAAATATGATTACAAAATATACATACGTACTTGGGGTATTACAATTTGCTTGCTCACAAACTTTGACCTTCTTCCACATTGAAATTAAAATTATTAAAAAAAATCAACTTTGAAATATTATTTAACTATTTTAAATTTTATATAATTAAAATATATACAAATTATATTTTTTAAAATTTATATAATTCAACTTGCTACTGATAATTACATTGAATATATAATAATATAAGGGCTATTGCTACGGTGCACCTAATTTATTAATAAAGGATCACTTTTATTTTTAATAATAGGTTATAACATGTTAAAATGTGACTGATTATTCAAGATTAAAATAAACTTTTTATTATGGATCTCACTTTAAATTATTATATAATTTTAGTTTAATTTATTTACGTGGTATGATTCCACTTAAATTAAATGCCTGTACCAAATCTATAACTTTTGTTCAGATTATTAAAAAAATTTATTAAATAAAAGATGAAAAGAAAGTACGACCAAAAGGCAGCTAAAGTGATCATTTCTTTAAGAAAAAACGACCATTAGCCTAATTTTTTTATTATTATTTTTTTATTAAAATATAAAATAGGCTATTGTTGGTCCTTTCTTGTAAGAAAGAACAACCAACAGCAAGGTATATTTTTTATTTTTTATTCTTTTAATTATGTTTAGTTTTAACTATTTATTATTATTATTATTTGAAATGAGTATAAGTGACTTATTAAATATACCTATTACTTATTTAATATATATTATTAAGTTAAAATATTACTAAAAATTATATAATAGAAATACACAAGTTAAATATTTTAAGATAAAAATATTAAAATAATTATAGAGTATAATTATTATTTTTAAAAAATAATATTTGAACTTATATCGACTATTTAAACATATATTATTAAGTTAAACTTACTTACAAAATAAATAAATAAATAATATGATGGACACTACGTATAATTTTTAAATTATCAGTTTTTATTTCAATTGTTAAATATTTTTAATATATTATTATTTTTTTGAATATGAAATCTAAAATTAAAAAAAAATATATATTGCTATAATGGACGTCCATTATAGTAAATTTTTATTTTTTTTTAATTATATGTAGTTTTAACTATTTATTATTATTATTTGAAATGAGTATGAGAATGGCTTATACTAAAAATCAATGGATATCCCGATTAATTTTTAAAATATAATTTAAATATTTTTATATTAATTAAATTAATTATAAAACACGCTTTTTACATAAAACTTTTTCAATAAATTTAAAAAAAAAATCCCAACATTAGTATTTGGCTCAAAGTGTCATCTTTTTTAATACAAAGAGATGACACTTTGACTCAAAAGTCATCTATTTTAATACAAACAATTTTTTTTCTTTTAATTATGTTTAATTCTAGCTATTTATTATTATTATTTGAAATGGGCATGAGTGACTTATTAAATATACTTATTACTTATTTAACATATATTATTAAGTTAAAATATTACTAAAAATAATATAATAGAAATATCACTACTGGAAAAACACCCATTACCGATGAAACCATATTATTTTCATTGGAAATTTAGGTTACGGATGGAGAAAAAACGTCGGTGAAATTGTCGTCGGTAAAACATTATTGACAGAATTTTCTGTCCGTCGACGGACAGAAAATTCCGTCAATAATGTTTTACCGACGACAATTTCGCCGACGTTTTTTCTCC
Source organism: Vernicia montana (assembly GCA_949750685.1). Lineage (NCBI taxonomy): Eukaryota > Viridiplantae > Streptophyta > Magnoliopsida > Malpighiales > Euphorbiaceae > Vernicia > Vernicia montana. Next base: position 15,281 of record CATKHJ010274642.1, on the reverse strand, counting down.
GTCGGTAAATTACCGACGGATTTTCCATCGACAATATATTCAGCCACTGTTAGTAAATTTACCGACGGAATAGTCTCCGTCTGTAAATTAATTATAAAATAAGAAAATAAATTTAAAAAAATAAATTATGTCGGTATAAAATAAAAAAAATTACAAAATTAAATTTCGTAGGTAATCCGTCGGTATTAATAAAAATTAAATTAAAAAAAATTAATTTTTGTCGGTAATGATTGAATAGTAATTTTTTTAATTTATAATTTAATTGCAATTATATATTTATTAGTTCAAAAACTCACAAATATAAAAGTAAATATATTAATTTAGATTAATGTAAATTAAAATATACAAAAATAATGTCATAATATTAAATTAACATATATAATGTGATAATATAAAATAAATAGTAAAAAATATAAAAGTAATATAACTAAATAATCAAAAACAAATCTTACTAAGATAAGTTGTGTCATCACCACGATCATTCTCATTGTCACAACGTTTCCGAAGCGACGAAATGGCAAAAATTGATAATATTTGAAGAAATTAAAAATAAAAATGAAGTCGCCACTTACTGATTTATTTTAAAAGATTGAGTTGAAAAACTTTTTGTGATATTAGTTGATTGGACCAATACTGACTTTTGGATTCGGAAGTTGAATATACGGAGAGAAGGTGTGAGGCACCCAACATATTAATTTTAAGGAAAACAAAGTTGGCCTAAAATATTGTTATTCATTATTTATCTAGTGCACTTATTTTATTTTGCAATTTAACCAATGAGTGAATAAAGAATGCATTTATTTTTATTATCTTTTTTTAGAAGCAATCCATTTTATTTTGGTTGATACAATTTATTAATTGAAGTAAATGAAAATCTTAATTTGATTTGGACTTAATTAGATTATTTTAATGTTTTATCTTTTATTTTCATTTTATAATATTTAACAAAAATTACAAAAAAACAGAAGTAAAATAAAGATATTCATTTCATTTAATAGAATCATTTAAAATAATAGTAACATAATCTTCAATATTAAAATAAATAAATAAATATAATATATATACAAATATACAAAAAGAAAATTTTTCTCTTAATACAAAAAGAAAACTAATATATACAAATAAATAAATCTTCTTCCTAAACTTCTCTTCCCCAACTTTCTTGGCACTAGGATTTTAAACCTGCAACACAAAAAGAAAGAAAAGAAAGAACTACAAGTACACTGAAAATATTAATTAGATATATATATATTTTTAGGAAATAAGACTCAGGTTAATTGTTTTCAAAAATTTCTTAAGGAGTGACTTAATTTTGGCACACCAAAATTAGAAACTAAATAAAATTATTTAGGATTCAAAATTAGTTATCAAAATGATTTTGAGATCCAAAATTAACTTTCAAATATTATCTTGATTTGATTTAAAAGTGATAGCCATTTCAAACCAAACCGAATCAAACTACTTAGTTCTAAAATTAGCGCGCCTAAAATTATGTTAGTTCAACCTAAGAATTATATTTATCGGGTCTAGTTCTCATCATTTCCCAAAAATCATTTCAAAACTGTAATACCCCAAGTTCATGTATACATTGTTTTATCATGTGAATGAGTTACTAGATGTGTATCTAGTATTTTTATGAGTTATGAGTTGTATGATAAGTAGATTGTGATGATTATATGGTATTTATTTTGTGATGAGACTATTAGGGTAAGTTATAAGTTGAATTTTGAGGATTGGAGGAGAATTCCTTGAAGTGGGGCTGCAGGACGTGTTTCGCGCCCTCAATAAGGATGTCGCGACCGCGACATGAGTGTAGCAACCACAACCTTGGACGTGAAGCCGGCCGCGAACATCTCTTCTTGATTTGGATACCATAATGAACAGTCACGTGAAAAGTGGAGCATCGCGACCGCGAGGCTTATGTAGCGACTGTAATTGAGTAATCGCGACCGCGAATAGCATCGAGGGCAGAATCTGGAAATCGACTTTAAATAGAAAGTTAGAGCCCCAATTCATTTCATTCGAGTTTTCAGAGCTTGCAAACCTATTTTCTCTCAAGAATCATTCACCCACTCACATTAAATGCTTAAAGACTTCATTAATTGCTCTAACCAAAGGATCTAGGGTTTCAATCAATCAACCTTTCATCCATTGTTGAAGCATTTCTTGAAGAGGTGAGTTAGAGTTTTGGTTTTCATTGAATTTCTTCTTCCCCATTGTTATAATCTGTGTTTGGGGAAGGGAATAGAGTTAAAAATCATAAGATTAGCATGTGTATGGTGATTTTAAGAGCATGTATTGATATGTATTTGTATTTGTATGTGTTTATATGCTTAGTTCCTCATAGAAGTCATATTGGAGATTATGAGGATCATGAGGAGTTGAGGTGATTGGGGACTTCCATTAAGTATAGAGCATTCTTTTGTTTAAGGTGAGTAGAAAATATACTACTATATTTATATTTGATATCCTAAAGCTTGAAGTCTATTTGTTGATAAACCACCATGTGAATATATATATATATATATATATATATATATATATATATGAACCCATTTGAATCATGTGAATCCAATTTCTCCAATTGGTAAATTCTCAATTGTTATGTGATTATGTGAACCCTAAGAATTTCATTTTAAATATGTGAACCTTTAAATTCCTTTCATGAGATGACATGTATTAAATGGTATAGAAATCCCTGACTGATGTGGGTTAATCATCAGACACTGTGCACATTGTAACCCAATGGATAGGGTATAATATCCTACCCCTATCTAGGAAGGATAAATTATCTTAGACGTGAAACTCAATCAGTTTCATGTATTCATGTGGAAGAGTATGTCGATATAAGACCTCTACTCTTATATGTGGAAGAGTATGCCTACCTAGCCTCTACTCTTATTTTCATGTGGGGAGAATACTAACAAAATGCCTCTACTCCTAAAATTTTTTATGTGGATGATTTCTATACATGTTTAATTATAAGCTATGATTCTTTCATGAGTTATGTGTATATATATATATCTTTATATTACACTACCATGTGATTCAATTGAACCATGTGAATCTAATTGCCATAATATAAGTCATTTGACATGATATGATCCCTTCCATCCTTGTGAGCTAGCCTTGAATGACCTAGCCTCACAAGTATGGTAGTATATTATTTACTCACTGTTTTATCTCATTAGTGATTCCATTTTTTAGGAGATTAGAAGTTTATCAGCTCGATTTTTCAGGCATTTTTCCTTCCTTGAGAACCAGTTTGATCAATGTAAATTCTCCATCTTGTTCTTATGTATTTGAGATACTTTAGTGCTCCATGAGTGTAAAAGTGAGATATTCTTTTGGCCTAAGGGTAAAGTATGATGATACTATTCATCTGATCTTATATTAAGCTAATATGAGATTTATGAGCTTATGTGTACATGCATGTGGATGAGATGGATGTATGTGTATGAGTTCAAGTTCTGATCCTTGGGATGAGATGTTCTAGTCATTATGATGCCATGTGGATTATATGTTTAGATGGGTTCTACAGGTTTTCGGTGGCCTTATACCTACCTATGTCCTAAGACCGTCGCAATTGCGAAGTTGGGCTATGACAAAAATCTTTTTATAATTAATGTTAAAAAAATGAATAATTTATATATGGAAAAAGAAGCTCGAGCTGAATCGAACATCAAAGGAAATCTCCTAAGAGATTCAGTTCGGCTTGACCCTTTCTCCGTTTTAATATTCAACTTAGGATAGTAAAAAAAGAATAAGAGTGATAAAGCACAAATTTAAGCAAAATTAAAAATGTTACAAAATTAAATATGATATAAATTTAAACAAAATAAAATCTTGTATAACTTCAATATGATTTTGTTGTATCACTCTTACTCTTTTAACTTTCCAATAGCTTAATGAAAATTTATGAAAATAATCTTTAATGGCTCAGGATACAATTTTTCATAAGGGGCAATTTATTTGTGGCTAATATAATTGTTTAATTTATAGTTCAAAATGATAAAACAACCTTTCAACCCTTCATTTTATTTATCAAAAATCCCCATACTTTTCAAACCATATTAACGACTCAATCATTTTTACATACATATATCTTTGAAAAAAAGAACTGTTATTCCACAAATTAGACCACTTCTTCCTAGAAAGAATTCTGAAAAATGAAGTATAATTATCATCATTGCCAAAAATAAAACTTTAAAATAAAATAAAATATATAAAAAAATCCTTTTTTATCTTTAAAAAAAATTGGCTAATCATATAAAGTAATATATTTTATTATTTTTAAGCCCAAACCATATCAATTTTCCATTTTCATTAATTAATTTCTTTAATTCTTATTTGAATCATTTTATTTTGCCAAAATTTAATTTCATGATTAGTGGTCTCCCTCCTTTGTGTAATCACTGCCAGAGGTGTCCATGGAAAGCCTCAAGAGTAATGGCGAAAGAGAGATCGGCTTGTCGAATCACCATTAGTCCATCGTCGGTCACCATGAACCGAGACTATGTGTGCATTATGTAGTGTAATAAAATTGTAATACCCACAAATTTTGATTTGTGTATATGCCTTGTTCATAAATGATTGAACTATGTTGTACATTATGTATTGTTTACATATAACTTTGAAATTTGATTCACATATGGATTGTTTTAATTTTCCATTGTCGATTTTGAGATGGATATATTGTTTGTGATAGTATGGTGCTTGAGGTATGAGTTTACAACTATAAGTGATGATTAAGTTGGTATTTTAGACTTGGAGCGAGTGTGGAGTGTGGTAAGATTGGATAAGAGACAAAGAAGGTTTTGGCTCCTGTGTAAAAGTCACGCTCGTAACTTTGAAGTTCACGACCATAACTTATAGCTGCTACAGAAGGTTTCGGTTTTGTGTGAAAGTCACAACCGTAACTTTGGAAGTCACGACTGTGACCTTCCTAGGTCTTTAAATAGCGAGACAGATCAATTTTTAAAACAAAATATGAATCTCTCTACAATTATTTCGACCCCAATAGACCCCAAACCCCACCAAACTCATTTATTGCTTATCTAAAGCCAAGATTAGCTACTAATACTCAAGGAATCAAAGGATTCACAACATCTAAGTGGATTTCCTTTTGATTCTTGGAAAGAATTGGATTTGGTTTGAAAGAGATTTATTGAGGTAAGTGTTAAATCCTTCATAAATCTTTATGAGTTTTGTTATTAGTTTGTTTTAGTATATTTTTTGAGTTAGATAGAGGTTTTATTTGTTTTTTATTGTTAGTAATTGATTGATAGATAGATTATATTTGTTAACCTAGAATTTAAACTTTAAGGATTTGAGTTAATCTTTTAAGGGTTTTTTGATATAATTGCTATTGGATATAAGAATAGGTTATTCTTTCATTTAATTGGAGAAATCAACCTTAGGATTAGAGTTTATGAACTCTAGTTTGATTGTATTGTGGCCATTCTTGTGTAGGCCAAGTATTTTGGGATTTTCATTCAAGATAAAGACTTTGAACTTGGATTGGAGTATTTTGCTTTTGAGGTGAATTATGAATTATATTTATGCTTGTGAACTACCTTGAATGAAATTATTCTTCATTGATCCTTTGAACACTATTTGATTAAATTGTCAATCTTCTTATTGGTTATTTTTGCTACTGATATTGCTATCATTCATTGTTATTGCTATTGCTATTATTCTAAATTACAAATTGATTCATTGATGTTGAAATCATTGAAACCCCTTTGATTGAATTGAAGGCCATTGGGCTAATTGTTATTGATATTGTGTCTATCAAGCTTTGACCTAACTAAACCATTGTGATAGAACGCCTTTATTAATAGGGGATAAACCATTAGACCATGTGCACCGGCGACTCAACTGATAGAGTCAAATATGTCAGTGTTCTACCTAGAGAGAACTATGTGCTCTAGGCTTGTACTTGGCCCAGTATGTGTTTTGAGAGGGAGAAATTACTGCCCTTAAAGTTTGTTATGGATGCTTATGGGGATGGTGGTTCATCCCGCCCATTTGTATTCCAATTTGATTGACTGTTTGTTATTGTTCTATCGAAGTTTGTTTTGATATGGTGCCATTCCATGTAGGCACATTATTATTATTGCTATAACCATATTGATTGTTGTTATATCCCTTTTGATATTCAATTGTTGAATTTCCTATTGTTATCTTTTGAGAATTCACAGGTATAAATATACTTCATAATCTCATTAAGTTGAAGGCTTACCCCTCTTCAATTATGATTTTCAAGTGCTAGAGTTGAGGAGGATAGATTGATTGATGATAGAACTTCTTGATTCTTTCTCTACAAGAAGCTATATTGATGTATTATTTTGGACTCCTTTTTGTTATTAATTGTAATAGTTGAATGTTCTTTCTATAGCTCTCCGTAGTATGATGTTTAAAGTGCAAATCATAAATAGAATGATTCTTTTGGATAGTCTTTGATGTATTGTTTTGCCATTGTTCATTATGGATGATCGTTTATGTTTGATTTTTGATCCATAGTGAACAATGGAATGGATATGTATTGAATGATGGCATAGTTATTTAATATGAATGATAGTTATTGATATGAGATGATTGTTTAAAATTTATTGTAAGATTGATGATTGTTGATCCAGGTTGTTTGTTTAGATGGTTCTACGGGTGGTTCGTGGTCTTAAACCTACCCATGCCCTTGGACCGTCACACCAAGAGAGTCGGGGTGTGACAAAAGTGGTATCAGAGTATAGGTTTGATGCTATAGATTGTATTGTTATTGTTATGATTTAAGGATTAGCATGAATAAGAAAACTATGGAGCATAGGATTTTATTCCGTCATTGTTATGTCTTCATTAAGTTAGATCAGCGAATATCGTTTATGTTATGAGTCTAAGTCTCTTATGCTTCCTCTTATTAGTATCAAAATGCCTCTTAAACATACTCGTAGCTGAGGTAGAGGACGGGGTCGTCCTAGAAGGGTCGTACAAGATGAGGTTGAGGGTTCGGTTAGTAGAACGAGGATAATGTTGTTCCTCCTGCACCTTAGATTGATGCAGTGACAGTTGCACAGAGATTGGACTATCTTTATAGGAACTATGAGATGTTGATTGAGTTGGTTACCCAACAGAGACAACAACCTGATCCTCCTACTACTCCTATTGTTCCTCCTTATGTGGCTCCTCCTCCGCTACCAGTTGTGCCTTAAGTGGAAGAGTTCACTTATGAGAAATTCTTGAAACAGAAACCTCCTAAGTATAGAGATGAGGTAGACCCTACAGATTTCATTGAAGACATGGATGACAGGGTTCATATTTTGAGGGTTCCTGACAGAAGGGAAATTGAATTTGCCAGATATCTTATGAAAGGAGATGTTAAGGATTGGTTCAAGAGAAGCATTACTAGCAATGTTGAGATCAGCTGGCAGAGATTCAAGGAACTGGCCATCAATGAATTCTTGTCTGAAAGTGTAAAAGAAACTAGAGCTAGGGAATTTGAGATATTGGAACAAACTCCGAATATGTTATATTTTTTTATTTAACTTATATTTTTTAAAATATTTTAATATATACAAATTACTATTATAATTTTATTAAATAAATATTGCCCTATAATAGTTTTGAATATTAATATAAATAAATATGTGGGTCTAAATTTATTATATATGGATTAATTAAAATAATAATAAGAAAATAATATATATATTAATCTGTATAAATTTTACTTGAGAATTATAAAAATATAATGACGTTAAAAAAATGATGATATGACTTTATATAAGTTTAGTTTTTTAAAATAGTTATTTAACATATGATAAAAAAAATTTCTAAATAATTATCGAATTTAATTTTTATTAAAATATATATATTTGTTTAATTTAAAGATAATAATATTAGGCGGTGTGATTGAGAAATAAATATCTCCTGTGAAAAGTCGAACCTAATGGTAGTCTTTAACATTCACTAAAATTCTAAAAAGATAAGTTCTATACTCTTCAACTCATATTCCACTTAGCTATTAGAATTTTAAATAACGGCCGATACTTTACTTATCAGCCATTTTCTATAGGTTTTTAAAAAGTTTGATATTTATTCGGGCATTATACATGTGCTAATGAGAATTAGTCCTAAATCGATACTAAATCACCCGATACACATCGATATGACTGTTATTGATTGATACAGTCGTGACGTATCAGTACAACATAATTATTATTATTAAATTTTTACTTTTTTTTATTTCATCAATGTAAATTTTGAATATATTGTTAAAAAAAAATTAGTTTATACTTTTTAAACTTTTTTCTATTTTATTCGTATAAATTATTGGTATATTATTTTTTACTTTATTTATATAAGAGTTTTTTTCTTTTTTTTAATGTATTTAGAACATTATTAATAGTTTTTACAAAATTTATTTTTTTGTAAATTTTTTTTTGTCTGTAGACATAAATTATTAATTGAATTTTACATTATGGTCATATTTGTCTTTATATATTTATTTTTAAAAATTGAAATGATGGCCTTATAGGAATTCATATAACTTAATTATTGTTATTATGCATTACTCATAAATATGTTATGTAATTTGAGTTTTTATAATTTAGACTATGTTTATTTAAGTGTTTATTAATTTAATATATTGCATTTTAGACGTTACAATTTATTTCTTATTAATTTAGATTAATTTGCTAATTATTTTTTAAAATTCACGATAACAGTAATAAATTTAATATGATTCAGTCCAATTCTATTACACTGATTTTAATACGAATACAATACGTTAAAACGGTTATTTAAAATCTGATAATCAGTCTATCACCTCTATTGTTTTTTTTTTTTTATTTTTTTTTTTTTATTGAGAATGCATTGCATTTTGTTTCTTTCTTTAACCTTCTCTCATATCATAGAAAATAATAATGATAACCATTTTTGTTTTTTTCTTCCTCTAGGAATTAATAACTCAATTGTTGTGTAATGTATTGATTGCGATTTCTCTTTCTAATTTGATTAAAAATATATATTTTTGTTAAAATTGATTATGTGTCAATAAAAAATTCATAAATTAAGAAAATATATAATATAATCTAATCATTTTAATATTACAAATTTTATTAATAAAAAGAAAATTAACGTCACTTCTAATTATATGTTATTCACATGCAAAAGTAAAGGAAATATAAATTTCAAAATGGTTAATGACACATCTGAAAAAAAAAAATTAATAACTAATTTGATACAATTGACATACATCATGAATTACGCCTCACTAAAAGATATTTTATTGAGTTTGTTATTTTCCATATTTTATTGAGCCGCCGCCGGCCGTGTGATTGAGAAATAAATATCTGTTGTGACAAGTCGAATACTATCATATCTCTAATCTCTGTATCTCATTTCCCGCTGAACAATGCCTTCAAACAACACATCTCACTCATGGCCCTTTTATACCATTGTTTTCTCTGTTCTAGCTCCTGTTTTGGCCGCTCTACTCGTTTTCCAACTTGACTCGTTCGACCCAGCTCCCATGCCTAATCACGAGTTGACTTATCCTCCACCAGAGCCGTCGATGAAGAACGGTCGACTTCTTCAAGGAGCAGAATTTCTTGGTGTCGGCCAGTTGAAGGAACCGGAAGACATAGCTTATGACAGCGAGTCAGGATTCATTTATACCACCTGTGAAGATGGGTGGATTAAGCGAGTCACTGCGAATGACTCGATTGTGGAGAACTGGGTTAACACTGGTGGAAGACCCCTTGGAATCGTTCTGGGACACGGTGATAATATCATTGTAGCTGACGCGTATAAGGTCAGTACAATGAGAAATTTATATTTATCTTCAAAATTATATATATATTTTACAGTTACAAATAATCACTTCAATGATTGAGAGTGGATATTAAAAATTCTAAATTGAAAATATTCAGAATGGAACTGAATTATTGATTTTTTGACTTTTCTTTAATTAAATTAGACTGAATGAAATATTTTGATATGATTCTAAATATTAACGTATATCTGGACCGAATTGAATCAAACTGTATCGAATTGAATTAAACTGAAATGATTGAAATTTTTAATTTTTAATTTATAATATATAAATAGTGATAATTGAATAATGTAAAGATAGCACAAAAATTATCATATTATATATGACATTATACTAATCATTAAATTATAGCAAAATTATATCAAAAGAAAATTTAGATGAATTATAAATTTATAATAATAAATGTATATACTTCAATTCAATTTAATATAACTATTGATATTTATATAATTTAAATATTAAATTCATTAAATTTATATTAATGAAAAATTAATAATATAATATGGATTAAATTTTAATAATACTAAAATATAATCACATATTATAATTAAATATTTTAATTCACTATATATATGTTTTTAAAAAAAAACTTTTAACATATGTTATGATTAATCAATAAGTAATAATAAAAAAGTAGGATGTATTAGTATGTAAGTGCAATAATATTATCATTTTAATTATAATTATATTTATATGATATTAATAAAATTTTAGATTAAAATTTTATTGGTATCTAATACTATAATTTTTAAAAATATTTTTTTTATTAAATACTATATCTGGAATACATTATCAATAAGAAATAATTTGTAATAGGCTAATAGTTTGTATAAAAAGTTAGAAAGTGGTTATAACTTATAAGAAATTATTTATTAATTTTAAGTAGTATATAAGTCAAGATTAAAATTATTTGAATTAAGTAAAATACTAATATGTAATATAAATATTTATATTACATTTATATATTTTTACAATAATTATATTTTTTTCTTATTTAAAATCATTGATAAATTCTGGGTTTTGATTGTTTTTGTTCATATAAATTAAAAATTTCTTTTTTTTTAAAAAAAATCTTTGAATCTCCGTATTGTATTGGATTGGATTGGACCGAAATTGAAATATTCGATCTCCGAATTTTCGGGACAATACAATATGGAGATTTTTTATTTTGATTCCAGTTCCAATTCTCCACAAATCAAAATTCTCGAAATTCGATCCAATCCCGAAGATTTTTAAATCTCCAAATTAAACCGAACCCTACTCAGCCTTATTAACTTAAATTTTGTTGTTTCCTCTGAAAAAAAAAAAAAATCTTTTTTTTTTCCCTAAAATATAGTCTAATGATAAATAATATATACATTCTGACAAATAAAATTAGGTTTCATTCTCCATGCTAAAAAAAAAATTCTTTCTTTCTTAATTTCTCTCCATCTTTCGTCCTTTTAACTTAGAATTTTTCTAAGTTGTGTTATACTACAAATTAATACTAGTGGGCTGTGTTCCATAATTAATTTTTTTTTTTTAAATATTATATACAACACAAGAATAAATATTAAATTAACAATTATATCTAACATTACAAATTTAATATCAAATATTTGGTAATAGATAAGCCCGAAGGCTGTTTCGTCCCTGTCGGGGAGATGCCATCCATCTCTGCTTTCTATCAACACAATTAATTATTTCTACGAACACAGTTAACTATTTTGTGCAATATACATGCAGGTAAGGATGGCCACGGGTTAGGGGTAGAAATGGTGCGGGTTTTAACATACTCATATTCTAACTATTTTGTATCTGGTTGGGGCAAGTTTAGAAGCGGTGCAGGATGAATCTGAGTAAGGGGTGGGGCGGACCGGGTCGTGAATACCCACTTATTTTTTTAAGAATAAAAATATATATATATATTTATATAAAAATTACTTTTTTATTAAAAAAATATAATATATTTACATAAATATATGTAAAAATGAATTTTAAAAATAAAATATGTATTTATGTGCATTAAAATAATATATATAATATAAAATATATCACCGAATATATAGGTCGGATTTAGGGCAAATATGCCAATACTTACCCACGCCACAATTATAAACGGTAGGATCGGATTAGACAGGCACTCGACGGATCGGATCAAAATTATCATCTCTACATTAAGGGATGATACTAGCTAGAGGGGGCTAGGCCCAAACAATTTCTTTTAATATTTTAAGTATAATATATATATATGAAATTGCACCCCATGCCCCCGATGTTTAGTGGGGATCCTCATGAATAATTTGTCACACCCCACTTTAAGAAATGTGACGAGCTTAGGGCATGGGTATAAAACTACAAATCACCCATAGAACCCATAAATAATACATTCCATATGGTATCATTGCAACTAAACATATAATCTGATGCCCAAGATCTCAACCTGAACATCCACATTCATATAATCCCTATACACACTTTCCATCACATATCAAACATATACACATTTTGGTAAACATGTAACACATTACTCATACCATTCCATATCATAATTTAACACATAAATAATCATCCATCTATTGCTACTTGGGCCAAAAGAATATCCTTCCCAATCACTCATGAAGCTCTAGAGTTAATCCTCGAAATACAATATAATAAGAGAGAAATTACATTAATCAACTTGATTCTCTAGGGAGAAGGAGCCTGAAGAACTGAACCGATAAACAGTATTCTCCTGAAAAACATAAATTATCACTAATGAGATAAAGCAATGAGTAAAGAATATGCTACCATACCTTTTAAACTTAGTATTTAAAATATCATGTAAAAATAATTCAAGGTTATAATCCATGGTACATGAGATATATGAATTCATAAGGAATAGATATCAAATTGGCTTGGTTATCATGGATATATTTACAGAAATCAAGCAAAAGCTTCCTTACAAGCGTGCTTTATATATCTAAGCAAAAATCTCCCTACAGGCATGCTTTGAATACAATGAGTAGAAGTTTTCTTACAAGTGTACTTTAAGCAGTAGTCCCCTTGTAGACTTGCTACATGAAGTGGATCAGAATTCATGACTAGGATTATTATTTTTCCTAGCTAAGGTTTGGATATTTCACCCTATCCATAAGTACAATGTGCATAATGTCTGATATTTGCCCCACATCAGTTTATGGGATTTTCATTACAAGGTTTATTTACATATTGTGAAACAATATCATAATCATTTGATTTCATACAATGGTTCAATCATAATAGTTCACAATCATTAGGTTCTATATAATCATGACTTTCACATGGTACTTGTATAGCATGAATAAACATAAGCTTTATAGGATTTCATGGAATTTGAGTGTAAGCATAATAGTATATTAATTACTCATCTTAACCAAAAGAATGCTCAATAATTTCTTAAAAACTCTCTAACCCCTCAATTCATGAGGATTCTCATATCCATCACCTTCCTCATTGTGCCTCCTAAGAGCATTCTCAATGGTGCTCTTTATTTTAAAGAGCATATTTTGTTCAATAGAGAGCATCTTACTTGATAAATAGCAGGAAATTTTATTTAACTCTAATAGATTCTCCATATTTTGTTCTTTATTTTACTTTATCCCATAAGCATTAATTTTTTTAATTTTTAATTTTTTAAGTTTGTCCAATAGAAAAAATAGTACTAAAATTATATATAATAAAGTGCATGGAAACTTGTGTAGCATTAATTAAATTTAAAATAGAGAGTGACATTTGACTCTCTAGATGTGGAGAGTCAAATAAACTTTCTTCTTTATTTTTTAAAGATAAAGAGTCTATTGGAGTTTTATTTTTTGAAATAATTCTTTATAATAAAGAGTTTGACATAGATGAAGAGTGCATTGGGGATGCTCTAAGTTAAGCTATACACATATACACATACAAATACAAGTATAGATCAATACATGTTCTTAAATCCATATACACATGCTAACCCATCTTAATCTCACCTTAAACTAAGACCCATATGAAGAAAATGGAGAAGGAATTTAAAACCTAAACATCTTCATAAATGCTTCATTAATGGAAGAAAAAATAGACCCTTGTAAATTTAGCTCTCTTAAATGATGCCATAAATGAAGTCTCTTACACTTAATATGGATGAGTTTGGTGTTTCTCTTGAAGTTTTAGGGTTAGGAAGAAGTGAATTTCTTAAATGAATGATTTAGGACTTAATTTCCTTTAAATAGCCCGTAAATTCTAATCAGCCCCGATATGATGAATAAGCGTTCATCCTAGATGAACATGCGTTCAAGTCCAAATCCAACAAAACCACTGTTCACACAGAGAGAGAGCTTTTGAACAAGCGTTCACAATTATGAATAAGCGTTCCTTTTATAGGCAAGCATTCTCATTACTATTCACGTGAATGTTTATTGCTTCGTGAACGAGGATTCATCATAGTGAATGAGCGTTCATCCACTGATACAACAATCAAATAACCATAACTTTTAAGCCAAAAAAAATTCCAATCCATAAGCATCATTCCAATATGAATATAACTCAAACACCATATAACACTTAATATGCAACTCATAGCTCATACACATAATCAAAAGAATACATATACGAACTTGGGGTGTTACATAACCAAATTCCAATTGAAATGAAATTTTTAAAATAAATCAATGCAATTTAGGAGCAATCAATGAAAAGACATCAATTCAAATCCAGGACCCCCCAAAAAAATTTTGTTTTCATTTTTTAAATATGTATATATAGAGTTGAAAAATAAAATTAATTTCCAAAATAATTAATTTATTATCAAACTATTAGACTAAATTATAAAAATAAAATATGAATTTAAATATTATACTCCAAATTTCTCATATTATACAAAATATAGTTGAAATTTGAATTTTATATTTTTTTTTAGTTTATATAAAAATGCAAATATTAAAAAAAAATTATATGATTTATAGTATTATTAAGAGCATCCCCAACAATCATCCTTATTTTACTCCCTTTTATATTATAAATAATTCAACTCCTTATTTTAACTTATTTCGAAAAATGTGCATACTCCAACAACACTCTTTATTTCACTCCCTATTTCATTTTTTTATTAATAAATCCACAATTCAATTTTTTTATACATAAATTTATAATTTCATTTTTTTTACTCTATATAAATTTTTTGCTGCTAAAAAAATAATCTTTTTAAAAATATTAAAACAAAATATTATTATTATTATTATTATTATTGCAATATCATTTCTTTTACTCTATATAAAATTTTTACTACTAAAAAAATATAACCTAATATAAAATATTATGACAAACTATTATAGGAATTATACTATAATTTTATTTCTTTTACTTTACACAAAATTTTTATTACTAAAAAAAATAATCTAATTTAAAATATTATAAAATAATATTTTAATAATAATATAGTAATTTAATAATAATAAATTTTTTATTAATAATAATA
>CATKHJ010274624.1:0-11848 GCA_949750685.1 Vernicia montana | reverse complement strand
TACCCTCTCTAGTCAAAGAATTCAAAAAGATTGACAACAACTTGTAATCAGCAAGGCTCAACATCCTCAATCAAGTACCAATTCTCAAACATAATAGCCAAAGTAAGAAATTTCTAAAACAAAACTCACAAACCTGAAACCGAAATTCTAAAGTTACAAATTTGAGCAAACAATTCCATAGAGACAAAAGTTGAAGAAAAGTAGAATAATAAGGATTTTCTCTTAGGTGCTTGACTATTCCCTTGACTTTTCATTTTGATCATGCGTTTCATTTTCATGTTTTCTTTTCAATTAACTAAGGAGCCTGACTTGTTTGAATTGTCATCCTAACCTTTTTACGCGAATGCAAACACTTGTGAGGTCGGCCTCCGGTTACTCAGCTGGGATCACACACTCAAATAGCTACTAGCACTATTCATAATATCAACATCTTTTGTTTAAAAGAGTCAATAACAGCGAAATATGTAAACATTTTCAAATTTTCAAAGCTCCTTTGCACAATCTTTTTTTTTTTTTTAAGAAAAACAGTCAAGCTACCTAAGATATTAAAGAATTCCACTGAACTAGAATAAATATAACAGTGGAATAAAAAAGCTCAAAAAGTGTAACTAAAGTTTCAAATTTCAAGCATGATTCAACTTTCAGGCATGCAAATCATGACCACCACATTCAATTCTTAACACATGATCAATTCAATCAAGCCACACTTTAACAAGTCATTATCATAACAAAATTAGACCAATTTATCACTAGAGAGAGTTAATTTCAAATCAAACTATCACCACAACTCAATTCACTTAATTACAAGATTCAATAAAAGATACCTTTCCCCCATACTTAAGTAACACATTATCCCCAATGTGTTATAAACAAGTAAAAAGAAAAAGTGAAAGAGAGAATTAGCTACCCTGAATGATGTCCCAATGAATCTTTTGCGATGTTCCTTCCAGTTAGATGTAGCCATGATCAAATCCATCCTACATATACAGAGATTGAACTAAAAAGAAAATATAAGATTTGATCAAAGTAAAACAAAAATAAAACAGAAAGAAAATAAAATTAAAACAGAAAAATAAAAATAGAAACCATCAATGGGTTGCCTCCCATTCAGCGCTTCTTTAACGTCGTATTAGCTGGACGTTAACATTATTCATCCTCTATCAATGGCGTGGAGGTTGCCTTGTGCTGTCTACCTCCATAGATCAAGATAAAGAAGAGTATGCAAAGGTTTTGGCCTTAGCATAGCCTTCTTTCAGCAACAATAATTATTTTTGGCTCTCCATTTCGTGCAAACCTAAGCTTGCCAGTTTCAGAACCATCATCGAACAATCTTACCCACAGACTAGATGTAGGGATTTCAACTTTGGTACCCAAGAGAGAAGGAACGTCACCAATTTCAACCACCTCTTGCAATTCTGAGATGCTCCACCTAAATGCACTAACCTTTTGCTCGAACACCTCCACAAAAAAAATTTTCCTCCCTAAAAAAAATTTAGAAACTACAAGTACTGGCCACATACTTGATTCTCTAACAAATATGCATTTAGAGAAAGGTGCTAAGGGTGTAAGATCATTTGTGGATGGGTGTTCATTTGATGAAATTTGGGGTATATGAAGGGTGGGTATTGGGGTTATGAATGATTCATTTGTATTCTCTTCAGAAAGTGAGAGGGATGGTATGATAGGGAAGATGCAGTTTTCATTATCATTGAAATCCATAGTTTCCCCTTTCAAGCTCTCACACAACTCGCTGTCATCAGAAAAGAATTCTTCAATATTTGAACTCACTTCACCATTCTCGTCATCCTCATTGTCATCATCCCACATTCAATTGACTGTAGTGGTCTTTTGTCGCTTATCCGGAATGGCTTTGGTATCGCTGGGCAAATTACCTTCAGGTCTTTCACTTAGCAATTTCAAAATTTGCCCAACGAAATTTTCTAGATTGTGAAGAGAGGTCTGTTGGTATTCCAGAGCTGTCTCTATGCTATGAAATCTTTTATCTGTAGCTTCCACTAATGTGACAAACATATCTTCCAATCTACGCCCCTCTTGTGCATGCTCATCATCCTCTAATGTAGTGTCCACTTCAAATTGAGTCGAGAAGCTAGCTTCTGATACACCATTTCTTTTGTCCACTTCCTCGACCCAATTCTCGGTAGATTCAGTGAATCTTTCTAATGCAAGCTCAAGGGATGACTTCTCTTTAGGTGCTTCCCATGCATATTCTTCTGGGAAATTAGTTTGATAGATGTATCCATGATTGTGATACTGATTTTCGGGTATCCCCATTTTGGATTTGGGTAAGAATTCCAACTCTGATAGTTCCGATCAGCCATGGAGAAATTTTTTTTTTCCTGAAATACAAAAACTTGAAACAAAACAAAAACATAAAATAGAACAAACAAATAAATCAAAACAAAAACAAATACGAAAAAAAAACTAGATCAATAATCTCTATTAATATGCTAATATTATAAAACATTCCCCGACAACGGCGCTAAAAACTTGATGTGCCGAAACACACACTAACAAACTGTAAGTGCACAGGTCGTTATCAAGTAATAAAATGATGAGTAAGTATCGTCTCCCACGAGGAATGCTTATAATTACTAGTGCAAATTTCGACTATTGTCTAGTGAACAGTCAATTTAGGATAATTAAAACTAAAACTAAAACTAAAACTAAACTAAAACATGAGAAGATTGATAGATATAAATAAGAATAAAGCTACCTAGATATGAATCCCCCTAGCCTCTCCTAAATGTCATGAACAATGGAATTAATTAATCAAACAATGAATTGAATTGGCGTTCCACTAATTTAGATTAAAACCTCTCTCGAGCGAGTTAATCTCTAATTCCTAAGTAGAGTGCAAGGAATCTCTTCTCAAACACAATCAAATAAGTCATGCATTAAGAATAAGGAACAAAGCACCAAAGGATTTTGTAGGTCTATCTCTAGCACCCCAATTAATCCTCAATCCCTATGAGTGATCAATCCATGTTAAGGTATCTCTACTCAATTAACATGGAAACTATATCTAATTAACAAGCTAGCAATTGCTAATTAGAATAAAAGAGATTAATCATAGAAATAAGACAATCAAAGACGAAATTAAGCAAAACTTAAATTATTCAATCCATTCAATCAATAATTAGGATTCATCATTATCTAAATAGGATACAATCAGTTCATGATAGAAATTAAAGATGAAAAATAAAAGAGAGAAGAAATAAGAAAACTCAAACCATCCATGGATGATGTGCAGAAATCTCCTCCTCCAATCATTGATTTCCTACTTCAAATTTATACAAATATGGATCTTTAATCTTAATTTACAATTCAATCTCTCTAAAATTAAAGTTCCTAAACTATCTAAGAACCTAGAGGAACCTAAAATTCCTAGCCACAAGGCTAGGGTTTTGAACTCCCAAAAGCTCCCCTCTTCTTCCTTTTGAAATCGGTTTTTATCTCGTTAAATCAGCCAAATAAGCCAAGGTACGCCCACTATCTACATGGTACGCCCGTACCTATCATGGGCGTACCAAATCTTGAGCTTTCTGTGTCTATGGTATGCCCACAAATTGAAATGGTACGCTCGTACCATTTATAGGCGTACCATGGCCTCACAATTCTATCTCCATAGTACGCTCGTAACTTTTCTAGGTGTACCATTTGAAAGGAATCGAATTAGGCTTTGGTTTCTTCATGACTTTTGTAGATCTTTTTCTTATCTTTCCAACGAAACCTAAATCGCTTCAATCGGACATTTGTAGCTCAAGTTATACTAAAATACTCCAAGGTGTCTAAAGCTATCAATACACCAACTCTACATTCGATCTTCAAAACTTTTCTTCAATTCTCTCCCAAAATGCCTCGAATTCATATCATATCTTCATGATTTCAATAACTTTGATTCATGGCCTCCTAAAACATGAAATTCCTATAAACGAACTCTGGAAAAACACTAAACAAAACAAATCAAACTCAATTTAAGAATAAAATACATTAAGAACAAAGGGAAAATGTATTCAATTAAGCACTTATCAGTACACGTATCATTTGATCCTCATATTCATTCATATATGATTCATTTATTCTAATAGCCACTTGTATACGATTCTTTGATTCAAGATTCTTATATATCTATATATGATCATTTGATCACAAGATCAAATTATTCATTTGTTAATGGTTACCAATGTTCATAGGTACCATATTCTATTTGAGACAAGCTATTTATTTTCATGTTCAAATTTTATCTTAATTTGTTAAATAAGATGATTCATTTGTTATTATGATTCCTATATACCTTAATTCACGATCATGAGTATATGATAAGTTATAAGAACCATGTACCATCCTTGTGAGCTAACTTTGAAATACCTAGCCTCACAAGTATGGCAGTATATCCTTTACTCACTAAAATTTCTCATTAGTTTATGTTGTATGTTTTTCAGAAAAGCAGTATAGTAAGCAAGTGGATCCTCAAGCATTATTTTTTCCTTGGCGACTATCCAAGAAAAGTAAAGTTCTATTTGATATGTGTACACATATATTTAAAGATATTCTGGAAGCTCTATGTGTGTTAAAAGTTTATTGTAATTGATATGTATATAGTGAGTGCCATAGAAAAGAGGAATATGTATGAATTAATTGATATGTACATTTTAATGATTATGATAAGTTATGTGAATGGGATTATAGCATGTGATAAACGGGTTATGATTTTGGGATATGATGTGGTGTGATAGGATTTTTATGGTTTAGTTGCATGATATTATATTGGACTTATAGCAAGTATGGATTTTACGAGTGGTTGGTGCCCTTAATGCTACCCATGCCCTAGGATCGTCACATCTACCAAAGTGGAATGTGACAAAGTTAGTATCAAAGCATAAGTATAAATCATAACATAAGTTTAAGTCTAGAATATACTATATAAGATCATATGAGTCATAGGATATGTGTAACACCATGGAGCATAGGTTATCCTTTTATGTCAACTCAAGTCATCTTATATGTTTGGATCCTCGTTATCTACATATGTTGCATCTTTTCATATATGTTTCTTGTATAGATGCTGCCTAGAGCTCGATTTTGATTACGTTAGAAAATGAGCATGTCCCTCTAGAGAATATGGATGCCATCAGGCAAGAAATAATGAAGTTGCAGGAAGAAAATTGACTCCTCATAGAAGAGATGGTTAGGGAAAGACAACAGGTTCCTCTTCCACATATGCCTACACCTAAGCTTATTTGACAAGGAGAATGTGGGATGAAGAGGGAGTCTCTATTCATGACTTCAAGAGGCTAAAGCCACTAAAGTTGAAAGGTGAGGAAAGTGAAGGGCCACAAGAGTTTCTTGAAGAAATGGATAAGTTGATCCAAAGTTTACCCTGTTCATATACAAAAGTGATAGAATTGGTGGTACTTCAATTGAAAAAAGATGCTTGGAATTGGTTCTAAAGAAAAGTGGAAGATAGATTGAATGGAGAAAATCCTCCTATATGAACAATGTTCAAACATAAATTAATGAATGAGTTTTTGGCCGAAGGTGAAAGGGAAAATAGAATGGCTCAATTTCAAAGATTGAGACAGAAGGGTATGACTGTAATGGAGTATGCCAAGGAATTTAATAGCTTGAGCAAGTTTGCACAAGAGATTGTTCCTACTAAGGCAGCAAGGATTAAGAGGTTTAAGAGGGGATTGATTGTTCCATTGTATAATCCTTTATGTGCTACAAAATTTGCTTCTTTGTCAAAGTTGATAGACAAAGTTAAGCAAATAGAAGCAAGATACAAGGAAGAAAGAGAAGAAATGGACTAGGAATTAAGGAACAAGACTAAAGGTCAGGGTAGTTATAGTCGAAGAGGAGAAAGTAGCACACAAGTGAGAACATCTGGGTATGCAGCTTCGATTATGAGTCAAAATCGGCCTCGAGGAGGAGGTCAGGGACAAGGCCAAACTATGAATGCTTCTTTGATTTCTACTTCAGGAGTCATAAGTGCACCTAGATCTGTGCAGCAGTTTTATGTTTATCCTACATGTTTCGCATGTGGCAAGAAGCATCAAGGAAGATGTAGGTTTGCTATGAGAGCATATTTAAAATATGGTAAGCCCATCCATTTCATCAAAGATTTCCCTCTACAAAGAGAGCCTTTGAAGATCCTCAAGACTAGTTATGGATTTCTAATATGTGAAGATACATGTAAATGTAATGTGATTGTATATATTTGGAGTTCTTATCATGTATAAAGGAACTTATACATGAGAATACTTGGTACAGGTGTGATGAACATGATATATGTATATAATTATAAAGAATAAGAATAGTAATGAATAATTGATAAAAAAAAAAAAAGAGTTAAAAAGGAATAGATTGTATAATGACTTCGTGTATGATGTTATGTTATGTATAAAGTGCATTACAAGAATTGGTATAGTGATTCCATGAGGTAAATGGATCAAGAGTACTAATAGAATGTTTTAAAATCTACTCATTTATAACGAGAAGGATTAAAGTGGCTCAAAGAAAAGATCCATGATTGTATAATATTGTAAATGAGTAAAAGACTATGATTGAATGGAAAGGCATAATGATCTACACATTGGAAATATAATGCATGATTCGAAGGCGAGTCTTTTTATAAGAAAATTTAAGGATGAATTTTAATAAGGAGGAGAGAATGTAATACTCCAACCTCATGTCAGTCTTGTACGCAAAGGATTGATAGGAATAATATATGATAAGAGGCTTACCTTGTGCTTAAGTTCATTGTTATGTGTTTGTGAATAATTTTTTTGCATCTTAAGCTAAGTAAATCCTAAGTGTCATGATGGATTGAATTTGATTATAAAATTCTAATGAAGGAAATGCAAGTGACATGAGATTAGGTGTTAATGTGATTATTAGCGTTGTGCTTAATGAAGAAACAAATTGAGCTAAGAAAGTAAAGAAGTGAAGATTTGTAAAATGAAAGAATTCTTGATGCTCTATTTTAGGGCATAAACTTTCATCCATAATTTTTTAGACTTAAAGAGAGAATTAGGGAAAGTGCAAAATAATAAAGTTGTAGAGTTATGCCTCATTTAGATGCCAATAAAGTAGTTTTTCTAGATATGTTGTGTTTGAGGAGATATTCTTCCTTGAGTAGGACTAGTTCAAATCACTACCCTTGTAGGAAGTGCGAGATTGTATATTTATTTTGATGACCTCAGAGGGCAAATTAGACAAAATGTAAAATATAAAAAATATTCATATATATGTGTATTAGTTGTTTGTAAATCAGTTTATAATTGGGTGTGTACTTTTTCAGATATAGCCAAAATGGTAGAATTGGTCCAGATTGTCTTACTCAGAAATATGACAAAATTATTGTTGCTTCATGGTAACGCCTGTTACCACCATGGTAATGCCCGTTACTTTCTTTTCTGTCCCAAATAGTTATTTGAAGAAAATACAAAAAAGTACCATATGATTTGACTATTTTACACTTATGGGTCTGTGGAAAATTTTGTGACAAAAAAGGATTTGAATTTTGCACCATTGGCAATTTGGGATCTCTATCATTAACATCATTAGTGAGCGCCAATATTTTCAAATCCGACCTGATTTTCAAACCGATTAAGACAGAGAGTCACAAGTCAGAGGTTGAACCGTATATAAATATTTATATATTAAGATAAAGTAAATAAATAGGTAATTGAATTAGTATAAATTACAAGTAAACACTAATCGGCAAATTTATTAAATAATATTTGAAATAAAATTTCAAATAATATATATATATATATATATATATATATATATATATATATATATATATATATATATATATATATATATAAAAGATATTATTAATTTTATAGATTTAAGTTTTATTAAATTTAATGGAAGTAATTTTTTTTAAAAAAAGAGAAATTTGTTTAAAAATTGAATTTCTTTAAATTTTATAAGTTTTATAAAAATATTTCAAAAACTATAAAAATAGAAATTTGTATAAAACTTGTTTTGTTTAAATTTTGAGTTTTAAGAAAAGTTTGTCAATATATATATATATATATAAATATATTTTTTTAGAAAAAAAAAAACTTTTAATATTTTTAATGAATTTATTTAACATTTGTTTGTAGAATTTTTAATTTTTATATGACTTTATGAATTTTTAAAATAGGAAAACTAATGCTTTAATTGTTATATTTCAATATTTTTTCCTTATTATTATTATTATTATTATTATTATTATTATTTTTATTATTATTATTAGTATAAAAAAGAGTAAAAAGCTAAGATGAAATGGGGCATTTTTAGAAAAAAAAAAAAAAAAGTAAAACCCTATATGAGGAGGGCATTTTGATCTTTTCCCTCCTCATATTAAATTAGCACCACCTACTAGCTAAAGAGAATGAAAAAGAAAGCAGCCGCCACCTATATATATATATATTAAAAGTAAAAACCTACTAGTTAAAGAGAATGAACAAAAGAGAGCAAGAGAGCATCAACCATCCCTCAACCTTACTACATCTTTCTCAGTCGTTTCTCTCCCTTAACCTCACTACCTCTCTCTTAACTCTCACCCAGACTGACTCATTCAACTCTCTCTCTTACACTCCCAGCTCATGTTCAATCCACTAAGGTGTAGGAAAGGCAATTTTTTTTTTCATTGAGGTTAAAAGTGAATTAGTTAACCCATTTGAATCGTGATTGGATTGACCAATTCACCGGTTACCGGCCGATTAAAGTGGGTTTAATCCAAATTTTTTAAAAGAGGGTTTAACATATGAACGAGACTGGTTATTAGTTTGGTCATTGCTTACGTGGCAGATGTGGGTCCTATTTTTTTTTTATAATAAAATATATCTAGCGGGTAATTTTCAA
This sequence comes from Vernicia montana, assembly GCA_949750685.1. Classification (NCBI taxonomy): domain Eukaryota; kingdom Viridiplantae; phylum Streptophyta; class Magnoliopsida; order Malpighiales; family Euphorbiaceae; genus Vernicia; species Vernicia montana. The sequence continues at coordinate 2,965 of CATKHJ010274624.1, read as the reverse complement.
TTTTGAAAGAAAAGAAAAATAATATATTTATATTATATTTAATAAAAAAAAAAAAAGAGAAAAAAATTGGTTACAATCCTATAAAAGATCTCCTTCAGCTACAAAATCACTCACTTTTTCATCTTGTTCTTGATTTAGAAATATAAACAAAGAAGTAAATTGGATTTGTTGGTGAGTCCATTCTTCTTTGTAATGCACATTCTCCACTTCCAGACTTTCGAATTCCCCTACAGTGCACATTTACTCTTCGGAGTCTCAGGCCCTAGCTCTTCTCCATCTTCATTCACTCTCACTGTTTCCCTCTTGCTCAACTCTAACAATTGCTCATGCATTTCTCGCCTACTCTTTCAGGACCTCAAGAAAACGGGGGAATTACAATTTGGAACTACTAAATCTTGCAAATTGACCATTTTTTTCTTGAACAAACAAGATCCAAAGTTCGGTTTTGTAAAACAATTTGGTTGCAAATCAAACCCAAATAGAGAAGCAAGCTCAATTATTGGAGGGCATCCCATGAACCCTTGAATCAGAGTTCGATTATGAAGAGAAAGAAACAGAGGAACTATCATTATCATGGGTATGAAAATCCAAATCACAATCAAAACTGCAGCTTTAAAGTTATAAAAATCACAAGGCTGTATCAAGAAAGTATTTGATTTAGAATTCAAAGACTCCTCCTCCATTACAAACAAATAAAAACAAGAAAATTCTTTACCAAAAACACTAACCCTTTATAATTTGTACAAGAAAATCTAGAAATTTAGAAAAAGAAAAGAAAAGAATAGAAATCTTGATTCAGAATTTGAATACTCCTCCATTACCATTACCAGCAAACAAAAACAAGAAAACACAGATTTTTTGGACTAGCAAACCAGATCTGGGTTTTTATGCATTAGCTTTGACGTTGGAGAATCGGCGACAGCAGCAGGCTCTCTGGTGATTGAATCGCGAGCAACTCCAGTGCTGGAGGCAGCAACTGGGCTTCGATCGGAGCCGATCTTGGCTGGAGAAGAAGATGAGAATCAGTGGTTCTTTAGAGGCCCAGAAGATTATCTTCCCGTTTTAATTTCCTACTAATTTTTAATTTTTTCCAAAATTTTTTTCTTTTTTATTAAATATAATATAAATATATTATTTTCCTTTTTTTCAAAATTGAAAATTACCCATGTGAATCCATGTGGGTATATTTTATTATTAAAAAATAAAAAGTGAGACTCACATCTTCCACGTAAATGTCACATCAACGCTCACTAACAGTGTAATGGTAGAGACCCCAAATTACCAACGGTGCAAAACTTAGACCCCTTTGTGTCATAAAATTTTTCACAGACCTGTGAACTCTTAATTTTGCACCCCGACATGAGGTTGAACTTGAAGAACCTTTGGCGGAGGTGCGGCAGTCAAACGGAAAAAAAATGGATGAAAATGAGCCAAAAAATTGAAAATCTGTTTGCGTTACCACAGAGCCCACCTTCGGTTGTTGCAAGTTGCTCTTGAGGTGCCGTAGAGGCAATTTAGGGCAGTATTTGGCTGCCGCAAGAGGCCTATGCGGTACCGCAAGACTTCTGCGCTGCAGCGACTCTGAAATCTGTGAATCCCACATCTGAGAACACAAAAAATAATCTCCCACCCCTTTTACTATATATTCAGACCCCCTAACTCAGTTTTTTCACACCTTGACTTGTTTGATCAATTTGGGATCTTGTAGCAAGCCTTAAAAGCTCTTTTCTTTCTTGTTCCATAAAAAAGGAACGAGCCCTTTAATTCTAAAATTTCTTCTTTTATTTTTTATTCGTTTTGCTCTTTACTCCTTGTTTTGCAAAGCGTGCGCAAGTCTTCTGTTCAAAGTCCGAGTTCTGCCTCAAGCTGAGAGAAGATGGAATTAAGATCCGAAAAGCAGCTCCGTCCGTTCATCCCCAAACCTCGCAGGCGTAAGGTAAGCATCAATCCTTTTCTTTTTTCCATTTTTCTTTATTTTCTTTTATTATTTGCTTTTATTATTGCTTTATTTTCCTTCCTTGGGATTCTTTTCTCCCATTTGGGCTCCTTGCCTAATTCTTGGTCTTCTACTCCCTCACTTTCTGATCAATTAATTAATTGAAATTGATTAACTTAGGGTAGTTAATTAATATCTGACCTAATTAATTGAACTTGGTAAATTAATTAAAATTAATTAATCAACCAATCAATTCTATCCAATTCAATCAATTGAAACATGATAAAAGGCCAGACTAAATAAACTCCCTTCGCAAGAAGGGAGAACTGCATGGGTTCTAATTCCCATTCAAAGGGATACGCAGACATGCTTGGTCCAAACATCGAATCCAAATAAAACAAACAAACTTCTCCCCTTATCACCTTCTTCACTTAGTTAAGGTTTGATTCTTAATTATTAGTTTCCTTTAGGATTTAGTTTGGAGAATGAGTGACTTCCCTAGAACCCATAAGGGCTAGAGGAAGTATCCCTTGATTTGGTTTCATTGTAATCTATAATTTACTTATTTCATTTATTTTGCTTTATTTTGTATTTTATATTTGGAATAAATGAATGATTATGCATACCTTAATTGTTCATGCATTATACCTATTCATGAAATTAATTTTAAGCTATTTTGTATTAAACTTGCCAAACTAATCTTTATTTTAAACAAACAAAAACCTAGTCTTCGAATTCTCTTTGGTAATCGAGGGCTAGTGCACTTTTCTTATAGGGATAAATATTTGGAGTCATTTAATTGAGTTTTTTCCTTAACTTTTCTCAAATAAAATAAAATTAAGGTGGCGACTCAAAAATCTATTTTCAAAATCAATTTATTTAAGCTCAGTGTAATACCCTAACCTTATGAGCAATCAAATGCATGATTATAAATGTGAATTTAATACTATTGCATGATTATTGGTGTGAATTTGATGCTTATAATGATATGACTAATTGTTGAATTAATGATTAAATTCAACAAGAATG
>CATKHJ010274622.1:0-14337 GCA_949750685.1 Vernicia montana | reverse complement strand
AGTATTGATTTTGATTTAAAGTGCATGATCATGGCATAATTATGAGTGCATGAAAAAAATATAGAGCGAGTAATTAAAAACATCCATAAGCTAAGGAAAGTGTTCTCTCTAGTCCTTATAGATTCTAGGAGAACCACAAGTTGCTCCTTAACACCAAAAAAATTAAATTGACTAATTACATTAATTAAAATTTATAAGAAAGCATAAATATAAATATACATTAAAAATAAAAGGGGAAGGGAATTGATTGGAGTTTGGATTTGAGACTTGGATTTATATTCCAAGCGTGCTTACGTACCCCGTTAAATGGGGATCAAAACCCATGTAGTTCATTCCACGGTAAGGTGGAGGGGTTTAGGGATTGATGAGATTGATTGAGTTGATATGATTCAGGGGTTGAGTGAGAGTAAGGGCTTATACCTTTTTTCTTGGTATGTGTGATAGGTGGATGGTTTTACCGGATCGGAGTTCCATTTCGTAGAGAAAGGATAGGATGGTGGATTGGATTAAATTAATCCTAACGGGGATTAATTTGACAGATTGATTATTTAATTACCCAATTTTTAATTAATTAAAATAATTAATTAATTAAATTGATTAATTAAAATGATTAATTAACCAATTTGAGTGGAAACTAATTAATTAATTAAAATCAAATAGAGTTTAATTAATTAAAGTGGCTACCCAAAGTGAGTATGAGAGATTAATTAGAGAGAGAGTGTAGTAGATAACAATCAATACTAACTCTAGGTATAAGAAAAAATAAAGAGGATGAGGGGGTATTTATAGGTGAAGTGAGGTGGGGGTAGTTTAGAAAGAGAAAATGTGAAAAGACTAGAAGGGTAGGGCTGTTTGGGGATGAAAAATCAAGCTGGAAAAGGCAAAAATGAATTTTCAGTGCAAAGGGGGACCAGTCGCCGAGGCAAAAATGAACCAAAACAGTGCAAAACCTGGTAGATCCAGACATAAAACTGAACCAAACCTGAACGCCTCTGAGCCATCCTTTCTCTATAAATAGACCTCCACTTCTTTAGAAATGGGAGGATGGACAAAAAATAGTTTGATTTATAGCAAAAGTTCTGTTGATTTTGATACATAAAAATCGCTTTTCTATCCAAATCCATCACCCTCCAAAATTATTTTAATTTAAAGTTGTTATTATTTGCTTTGAGTTCCTAATCCGAAGTGGAGCTCAGATCCAGAGTTAAGCTTGCCCGGTTCGTGAGAAAGTCAAGAAAAGCAAAGGTATAATTCCTTTCTTCTTTCTTTTGAAATTCTAAATTCAAAACTAGAATTCATCCTCTTGCTACGCCTTTATTTAGGTCTAAAACTGAAAAGATCTAAAATTTTATTAATTTAAAATTTGAATTAAATTAATAAATCAAATCAACTTCTTTTATCAAAATCCCTCCTTCGCAAGAAGGGAGAACTGCGTGAGGCTTGATTCCCATTCAACGGGATACGCAGGCATGCCAATCTTGAAGGCATCAACTCCAAAATATTTTAAATAATATTTTTTCCTTTTTATTTATCTTTCTTTTATAGCTTTATATGTCCTTTATGAATTTCCTTCATTAAATTAATTGAGAAATATGTGCTTTTCCTAATACTCATAAAGGCTAGAGGAAAGATCCTATTATCTTATTTCGCTTTTTGCTTATTTTTTTAATAAACTATCATCCATATAATTTTTGCATCACTTGTAACTGTTTTATTCATCATTTTAACTCCTGGTCATTCATGCATGAAAATCGTCTTTTGTATATAAAAGTTATTTTGCACTTTCAGTAAAACTAGAGAAATTAATGTTTTTTACCAAAACCTGATCCCCGAGCTCTCTTTGGTCACTCGCGGATAAGTGTTTTTTCTATTGGGATAAATTAAATAATTTGAAGTCAATTTCATTTGGATTTTCCTTTAATTTTTTCCAAATAAAAATAAATAAAATTAAAGTGGCAACTCCCTTTACAATGCCAAAATACAAAACACAATTTTTCGAACTCATAGCGGGTTCCAATCGTGGAGTTTCTCCCGAAGAGCATTTTGATTCCCTTAGCGGATCGGACCGGTGCTCAGGCAAGGCCTCACACCCCCTTGACTCCACTGGGGACAATTAAATGTTTTTTAAATAAAAGATAAAAGTGGATTACTTTTGGTAAAATACAAGGTTTGGCTTTAGTTCAAAATAGCTTTTCATGCATCACTACATTTGGGCTCCTTGTCCAAAAAAACCTAGTTTCCTAAGAAAACAATGGATAGAAAGTAGCATCGAATGGGCAAACTTCATTAGGTCTGCTTACCAATAGTGAAATCATCCAGCCCGCGACATATCCTTTAATCCTTTTAAAGGTGTAACGAGTATGCACGTACTGCTGGACCCTCGCAGGCTCCTTTTTTCACATGTGGTTAGGTATATCGCATCTCTAGTGTGACAGGTACCCTATTTAAGCCACCCTTACCTTTTCATGTAATGAACCTAGAACCTTACTTTAGGTTGTATGTTCCATAAAGCAAAACCCTTACACATCTGCATCTTCATCATGCATCCATACTGTACAAAATGCATTCATTTTAAGTGGAACCTTGAACCGAAGAAGGGTCAAACACTTTCACCTCAACCCAATCACCTTTGCCCCATAAATCTTAAGCCCAATACATTTGGCACAACATGCAACCCTAAAGCCCAAAACCTTGGCCCATCCTACCTAAGGAAATCCTCAAAGCCCAATACCTTTGGCACAATATGCAATCCTAAGCCCAAGACCTTGGAAAAATCCCCAAAGCCCAATACATTTGGCCCATCATACTCAAAGCTCAATAACAGTTGGCCCACAATACCATAAGGGATCCTTTTCCCCAAGAGTCTATATACCCCTACTCATATCACCTCTTCACCAATCACTTACTAGGTTTTCTTTTGGTTTTGCTTAAAGGTATCAATAGCTAACCCAATTGACATGGCTGCCCTGACCACACTCATAACCAGTCTCTTTAAGAAACAAGAGGAGAATTTTCAAGCAATTTTGAATGCTCAACAGGCCCAATTTGAGGAACAAAGACATTCCATCATCGAAGAAGTACAGGCCATGGTTAATCAAGCTAGCCTCAACCGGACTAACCCAAACACAGCTTTGGACCAAATCACCCCAAATCTAAATCGGGTTAATCCTAATCCAGTCCAAATCCCTACCTACACTACCTCTATGCCAATCACCTTCACCCACTCTAACCCTTCCTTTCCCTTGAATCCTTTTCAGGGTAGGGAAGTGTCCTTCCATCTAGACTCCAAGATGCTTATGGAGAAACTTAAAGTAATGGAGAAAACCATAAAATCCTTAAAGCACAGCAATAACCTGATTGATGTGGACAACTTAGCCTTGTTCCCTGATGCTAAACTTCCACCTAAATTCTAAATGCCTGAACTTGAGAAATTTGATGGAACTACTTGCCCCAAGACTCATTTGATGATATATGTGGGGGTAATGCAGCCTTTGGGACTCAACAAAGAACTCTTTGCACAAATGTTCCAACAATCATTAGCCAGTACTACCATGAGATGATTTCTTTCATTAGACAAGAGCCAGAAAAAGACCTGGGATGATATCTGTCAAGCCTTTATCAAGCAATATCATTACAACAGTGAAGTGGATGTCACTAAGTGTGACTTGGAAACCACCAAACAGCTTCCGAATGAATCATTCTCCACGTTCTTTACAAGGTGGAGGGCTAAAGTTACTCAAATGGTAAACAGACCAACCGAATAAGAACAGGTGGACATCCTTGTCAAGAACCTACTCCCAGCTTACCTACTCCCATCTGCTAACCCAATACTTGCCTACCTTCAAAGCTTTGGTGGCAACTGCATTAAGGGTTGAAGATTACATCCGAAGTGAATCATTTCAACCTGAATTCTCCACCACCAATCTAAATAGTGATGAAGAATCTGAACCCCATGACCTTTGAGGCTAAGACCGACATGCCTCGATCTCATTTTCCTTTTCAACTTGAAGCCATGATTCCATACATCTTCATCAAAATGGAAAACAGACCCCACCTCACCTCACCTCTACCTAAGTAAGTAGTATGTTATATAGGAGTTCAAACTCAGCTAATCTGACCTGTCTGAGAGTGAGTCCAAGTCCAAATCAAAAATCGAGTCTGAGTCCATGTTCAAAATCCAAGTTCAAGTCTGAGTCTTTGTACTATATTCTCCTTTTACAATAAAACATTTATATGCACTTCTCTATTCTCATCCTTCTTATTAACAGTTGCGTCTTTAAAAAAATAAAAAAAAAATCAAATCAAATCAATGAATTTTAGCAAGCATTTACATTTCACTATGAAATCCACCATGATTTAAAACAATCAAGACTTGAGGTTTTCTTGTGCCCGCATTAGCAGTCTCTTCATCAGATCCAAACCAAAAGATGATCGAAATAATAAAGAACACTAAGTGGTGATCTATTCAGTTGGAGCAGTCAAAGCTAAAGGCAATCCAATAAAGTTACCCATTGCACTTTTTGGATAATCAAACATACACCTCAACAAGGGGCAATGGATCTGATATCCCCACAAAGTTTCTCTCTAGACTAAGAATTCAATGGAATGGTCTAAGCAAAAGTCAAAGCCCCAAGATGAAGGATAATAGTAAACCCAAATCATGGTGGAATAATCTTTAAATGCAAAAATTCATTGATTAGCTCGCTAAGTTGAAAACCCAAAAAGACGACTTAGGCAAAAATTAGAGAAAGCTTGTCACGTTGAAAACCCAAAAGGGCGACTCGGGTAGAAGTTAGAGCTAAAAAGAAGAGAAAAATTGTCTTGATCCAATCATTATATTCTTTATGCCTTTATCCCACATTAACGACATATCTTATTAAATCATCATCTTTCGACTAATCCCTCATTAGGGGCATGTCCTTCATATCGTCTTTTAGTCAAATATGTCACGTTGCCCTTGTCATTCAGTAGGGGCATATCATTCCTATCATCCTTCACGTATCTTAGGTCAAGCAGCTAAGTAGCCCTTATCATTCATTAAGGGCATATCCATCAAAACGCTTGTCACAAAAAGCTAAATTGCTCTTACCATCCATTCAAGAGCACATTTTCTGAGTCGTCATCCAAATCAATCTAGTGTATTCTTAAGAGTCATGTCACTCTAAGAGTCTCTTCAGATCTCAGACAATAAGATAAATTGTGCTTATCTTCTCCATAAATCATGCTACAAAAGCAAAATCATACAACCTCCCCAACACTGTTCAAAAGGGCCAAGCCCACAAAAAATCCAAGTCTCCTTGGTAAAATCTCATCTTGCAAGGGCCAAGCCCACCAAAATCCCAAGTCTCTTAAGACTTATAATCTTTGAAGCCCAGTTTTCTTGGCAAAGCCAAAGCCAAGCCATGACTCCCAAGACCTATCATCCTTTCAAACCCAAGTCTCCTTGGTAAGATCTCATTTTCCAAGGACTAAGCCCACCAAAATCCTAAGTCTCTCAAGATTTATAAGCCCAGTTTCATTGGCAAAACCAAGGCCAAGCCATGACTCTCAAGGCCTATCATACTCAAGCTGATTAAAAAGGGCCCGAACCAGTCAAAGCCCATCCCAAGTAAATCATATCATCCCTAAAAGTCCAACTCCTTTGGACAAGCAAATTCAAGTGGCAAGTCAACTAGTGAAAACACCTCTAAAAGTCATGTCCAGAAGCAGACTCTTAACAGATAAGTCACATACAGACAACCCACAATCTCTACCTTTGAAAAGGCCACACATGAGCCTTCCAAGCATGATCTCCACCAAGGCAAAACTCTGATTTAGCCTTCCAAGATAACTTTCCAAGCCACACCTGACTAAGCCTTCCAAGCATGATCACCACCAAGGCAAAACTCAATCTAGCCTTCCAAGATAATTTTCTAGGCAAAACCCGACTAAGCCTTCCAAGCATGACCTCCTCCAAAGGCTAAAACCTGACCTTGCCTTGACCTTCCTCCTTCACTATCCTTCATCATTCCAAAATGGGGGCATCCTCCTCTACAAAGATCATCACTTTCATACTAAATTGACTGTTCAAAGGTTCAAGGTATCCAATTCATAATTTTTGCATAGTCAGATGCATTTCATATTAAACAGATCACTAATCAGAGCTCCTGAAACAAGACAGATCATCAAATACATCATCCTATTAGAAAGGACCAACACCTCTTCCTATTAGAAAGGAACATCATCCTATTAAAGAGGATAATCACCTCCTCATACCAAAAAGGACACTCTCCTCCTACCAGAAAGGACCAATCCATCCAATCATCCCATCAGGCAAGACCATTTTCAGATCTTCAAAATTGTCTACCAGACATATCAATTCTGATGAAACCCAAACCAAGACTGAGATCATTCTCATTGCTTCCCAAAAAGATCGAGACCATCTTCATTACTTCCCAAAGATACCGGGGGCATTTCCTTTACCCAAGCTAATCAATCTCAACTTCAAAATCATACCCATCCTAGGATAATCTTAGGATCAATACCTTAAATCTAAAATAGGTTTCTCTTCTAAAAACAGACATATCCTAAGATAGTCTTAGGATCTTTTACCCAAATAGATCGGGAATATAACTTTTATTTTTCTAAACAGACAGGGAATATCACTTTCATTCCAGATTTTCCAAATATATCTAAACACCGACCTAGACATCACTTTGGTTCCTTTTTCTCCATCCTTATTCCTCAGGTTCACTATCATCAGAATCGCCTTTCGGACAAGACAATTCTGATGAGGAGGTAGTTGTGAACTCTTAAAATTACACCCCTAGACGACCGATTTTCAATTACGAACCCATAGAATCAAACCGGGCCCAAATCAGATCAAAATGGGCCAAAACAGACCAAAATAATGCAAAACTGGGTCGATTCGGACAGAAAATTGAAACAAACCTTAACCGGTTCGGGCGGCACCATAAGCGTGCCGCCAGGGCACGCGACACCGCATATGTACCGCCAATGCACGCAGCATGCCGCCGTACGGGCCGCAGGTGCCGCCGACCACCTCCGAGCAATCCTTTCTCTATAAATAGACCTCCACTTCTTCATAAATGGGAGGATGGACTGAAAATAGTTTGATTTATAGCTAAAATTCTGTTGATTTTGATATATAAAAATCACTTTTCTATATCCAAATCCATCACCCACCAAAATTATTTTAATTTAAAGTGGTTATTATTTTCTTTGATTCCCTAATCCGAAGTGGAGCTCAGATCCAGAGTTAAGCTTGCCCCTTTTGTGAGAAAGCCAATAAAAGCAAAAGTATAGTTCCTTTCTTCTTTCTTTTGAAATTCTAAATTCAAAACTAGAATTCATCCTCTTGCTACACCTTTATTTAGGTCTAAAACTGAGAAGATCTAAAATTTTATTAATTTAAAATCTAAATTAAATTAATAAACCAAATCAACTTCTTTTATCAAAACCCCTCATTCTCAAGAAGGGAGAACTGCATGGGGTTTGATTCTCATTCAACGGGATACGCAGGCATGCCAACCTTTAAGGCATCAACTCTAAAATATTTTAAATAATATTTTTCTCTTTTTATTTATCTTTCTTTTATAGCTTTATATGTCCTTTATGAATTTCTTTCATTAAATTAATTGAGAAATATGTGTTTTTCCTAGTACCCATAAGGGCTAGAGGAAAGATCTTATTTCGCTTTTTGCTTATTTCTTTAATAAACTGTCATCCATATAATTTTTGCATCACTTGTAACTGTTTTATTCATCATTTTTACTCCTGGTCATTCATGCATGAAAAATCATCTTTTGCAAATAAAATTATTTTGCACTTTCAGCCAAACTAGAGAAATTAATATTTTTTACCAAAACCTAATCCTCGAGCCCTCTTTGGTCACACACGGATCAATATTTTTTCCATTGGGATAAAATAAATAATTTGGAGATAATTTCATTTGGGTTTTCCTTTAATATTTCCCAAATAAAAATAAATAAAATTAAAGTGGCAACTCCCTTTACAATGCCAAAATACAAAACACAATTTTCCGAACTCATAGCGGGTTCCAATCATGGAGTTTCTCCTGAAGAGCATTTCAATTCCCTTAGCGGATCGGACCAATGCTCGGGCGAGGCCTCACACCCCCTTGACCTCTGTCTGCTAATCAGCTAACGGGACCACCGTACAGACTATGTGTAGCACACTAAACTTAGCAGGCATCAAGCTGCGACCGCATCATGAGAATGTAGAATTGAGGGTTCACAGTAAGTCAATGACACTGTGTACAAGTGGTTTTAAATGAATAAATTGAGGTACATCATTATGAGTTAAATCTATTTGATAATAGATATTTAATTTGGCCCACTAAGTATATGAGAAATTGAATATGATTATTAAGTTTAGATCTTGGGCATACAAGGATTCTACGAGGAGATCGATGGCGTTATGCCTACCCATACCCTAGGACTGTCGCACCTTGGTCAATTGAATAAGGTGTGAGCTTGCTGCCCAGCCGTTGTGATGAGGTACCAAGGACGGGGCGTGACATGATGATAAATGACATGGCATGAATATTGGTAGCTTAAACATGAATATAGGCCTTTTAAGCCTTAGGAGGCAAAACACAAACATACTAGTATATTTCATATTCACCTTAAACCAGAGAACTTTTTTGCACTTGTACTGTCCTTAGTGCCTATATAAATGCTACAAATCAACAATGCACAAAGAATTTACATTTAGACCCTTAATTACCTTTTAATTCAATTCATTTCTAACATGAGAACTTATGTAACACTTATAATCAATTAAAACCTTGTTAGACCATACATATAACTCTAAATCCTAGTTTTTCTTACTCTTATAAGGTTCATTTTTGTTTAGTTGGAAATCTTGTTCTTACTATATCTACTTAGGTTCTATTTTCTATCTCACTTTAGTTTAAATACAACAAATGTTCCTTCTCCTTAATTGAAACATATTATGAATTTCAATTATCAATTCATATAAGCTTACAGCTAATTAAAACATTTTAGTATTAATTTACATAATTAACTTCATTTCTAGCTTAAAAGACTTCAAAACTTTACTTTTAATCAAAATTGAGTCATGTAAAGCATATAATTCCTTATTTATCAACCTTGTTCCTAATCTGTATAATTGACCTTAGAATTGCAATTCTAATCGATTCTTCCTCTCTTTTTGCTTATATTTGTCTTTAAACTCTAATTAGGTTTCATTCAAATTCTATAACTACTTAGTGAACAAATAATCAAACCTCATCACTATATACATAAACCAATTCAATTTTAACTTAAAAGCATTCAGAATTTCACTTTCTCCTTTTTAAAACCCTAATCAAGACTTTAATTTCAATTTATGTAAAATTCAACTAATTTAATTATCTAGAGTTAAATTCAAGCCTCAATTTATCTAGCTAAGTTCATTCCTTACTCAATTGAAAAATTATATCACTTTCACCATTTATGTCAAGCTTGGCCGAAACTCTTCTGAAAATTCTTATCAATTTCATGCATAACTTTATACATTCAACACTTATAATTAATCAGGAGGTTAAAATTCAAATTAAACTCTTGTCCCCTCCATCTTTGTTTTTGGCCGAACTTTCTCTATACCAAACCCTAACCTACTTCATACTTAAATTTATTCATATTACTTAGAATCATTTAGGGGGTTAATTATTAGGTTTAAATTTTTGTCCCTTTCATTTTCCCTTGGCCGAATCATTTCCCACACTAAAAGATATCCAAACAGCATTTTAAAGCTCATTAAACATCTTTTATCATCTAATACATACATATAGGATTTAATTCCATTCATTCTCCACTTACAAATTAATTCTCCTTTCATTCTTATTCCAAATAGAATATTCAAAGTGCTATATCACTCAAACCTAGTTCACAAACTACCAAAAATGAATTTAAATCTAAACTTTACCTTTCAATTAAGCTCTTTCCTTTGATTTTTGGGTGGCTGGTTGGTAGTCTCCAAATTAAGCAAAATTCTCTTTTGAGTTGTAGGATTTTAAGAAAGAAATTTGGTATAGGAAAGTGGAAGGAGTGCAAATGAAGATGAAAGGAAAAATTTTACACTTCTTATATGCAAAAATTTGGCTTAGTCACCTTCCTCCACCTTGGCCGGCCTACACCTCCACCTTGGCCATCATTACTGTCGCAACCAGGTTTTTGGCTCTAGATGGATAGACTTTACACTACTTTCTAATAGAACATTGAGAGATAAACGCCAAGGGAGTGGCCCAAGACGGAGAAAGGAGTCGCCACCTAGCTTTTAAAATCTAGAAAAATGGTGACTAGGATCCCTAGCTTATTACCTAATCACCCATATTAAAAATTTTGAGTAAGGAATTTAGGTACGACCTTGGGAAGGTGTTAGGCACTCAGGTTGCCCAGCTGTGAAGCTGGCTTCCACTTTTTAGTCCAGTTAATGCATGCTTTCATCAGGTTTTTTTGAGCTATGATTATATGACAAATATCATAACATCGAGCACTCCACTTCATATGGTGCATTATTTAACACATCAACATGCCTCAAACAAATTTAACCATATTAGTGCTTTGGATTTACCAAGTTGCCATGCCTTATCCATTTGGTGGGTTTCTACACATGCATCATGCCATCCTAATTGATTTACAACCTAACATGTTTTTAGGTTTCTGCCAATTTTATTCAACAATTCGTCATGCTTGCACAAAACACGTAGATTATTGAATAAGCACAATCAAAGCAACCTAAACATGTAAACTAGTTAATTAATTTCAATTATTCGCCTAAGGTCGATATACCATTCTATGTTAATCAAATGTTCATTTTAGGTTAATTTCATGCATAAAACCCCTTTAATTACCAAGTTGCATGTAGGTGACCAAGCATTCAAACCATAAGTCTAAAACATCAAATCGAGGTTAGGGAAGGGGAATCCTTCGAAAGGTGAAGGATAATTAATTACAACTCATTGAAAATAAATCAAAAATAAATAAATCCTAATTTCTGCACCTAACCTACAGGGCCTAGAACTATTCTAGAACACCTATGAAGCTAACAAAATTATAGGAAAATTGCACAAAGATCCAAAAGGCCTTGAACTGCTGGACCAGAACTAGGGGCGCGTGGGGGGTCTATGCACCTGCACCAAGGGTGTGTGAGACCTTCATCTGGGCAGAATCTGAATTGTTTGGTTATGCTTCTGTTCGCTCTCCGATTGATTTTTGGTTTATCCAATAGCCTCCAAACACCATGATGATTATGAAAATGAAGCAAAACTCATAGAAAACTTGATAAAATGGTTAGATCAAACCAAACAGAAAAGAAAAATGTAAAAACACGAAGAACAAGTAAAGGGGGACGTATGGGGGTGTCGTGCGCCTCATGCCCCCACGCGCCCCTCACCTCTTGGGCAGTAAGGATTTCAGTTTTGTTTTCATGTTATTATGGTTTCTACGGTGCAAACGCATGGCTACATATATATTTACATTATGTCATGCACATAAATAGCATTGATGCGACAAAACAACAAAAAACAAAATAAATTAACGAAATTAAATTAATTATGTTCTTAGGCCATTTACTTTGAATGATTGGAAACCAATTCTAATCACTCACTGGATATCCCAAACACAAAATAAACACTAATAGATAATTAAACTAGCATCCTAACATGCATTAACATGAATATAACAAATGAATCAACAGAATAATTGATATATAAGAATAAGATGGATAAAAATAATTAAATTAAAACAAATAAATCAAGAAACCCCCCACATAATTCCCTATCCCTAGGCTATATCAGGACATTTAAGGCTTGATCACAATGGGAATCATAGGGATGACAGGGGTTCAGCCCTCAGGCAACCAAAGTAATGAAATTCATACATTTTTCTTGGTTCTTCAAGGTTCAATTCACTTAATTCTAAAGGGTTAAGTGTTTGATTGTGTTTGTGTTGCAGGTCCAGAAGCCAATTCTTTGTGCTTTTTCTCTCCAGGAAATTTGTTTTCAAAAAAAAAGTAAAAGTCCTCAAAATAATATTTTTCTTCTTTAAATATTTTCTTTAATCTCTTCTTTCTTTTTTTTTTTTTTTTCCTTTCTTCTTTTTTGTTGAAAAATCTTTTTTTCTAAAGGCCCCAAAATCCTCAAGAGTTGATCCCTATCCCATCTGTTTGGATTGGGGATCAGTTACAACTTTAAAATATTTTAAATTTCAAAAGAATTTGAAAATAGAAGCTTACAGGACCTTAAGGGCGCATGCTTGGGCCACGAGCCCACACAATGGGAGCGTGGGGGTGCCATGTGCCTGTTGCTCTGCACCAAGCCCACTTCAGGGAGCAAGAGTGTGGGGGCCACATGCCCCTTGGCTTCTGGGAAAAATATAATCTTTTAATTTTTAGGGACCAAAATATAATTTTTAAAAGTTTCTAAAATTGAGGTTTTCATGCAATTAAACACAAAATCATGTCAATTTCAAGAAATCATGAGAAAATTTTTGAATTAAAACTTACAAACGCTCCCAAATAGGTCAACTCTTAGAATTAGTAAATCAAATCCAAGCAGAATCATTGGTTCCTCATCATCAGGCTCTAGGTAAAAAATTAAGCGTTCACAATTACCAATTTGTCATGCTTGCTTAATTTACCATCTAGTCCTCCTTCAATTTTTCCTTTCATTTTTATTGCTAACCTTTTACTATTTAAGCCATTCTATTCAATTTCCTTTCCTTTTAATCCTAAACCATACCCTACTAATTATTTTAGTACTAACCTTCATTTAATTTTCCTTTTATTACTTTAATTCCATTGGTAATCTCATTTCACTACATTCTTCCCCAAAAACTTTCTATTGCACTTGTATTGCTTTAATTACTACTTTTACGTATCTAGGATACATTTTAGGTCATGAATTATTCTATTAAGTCTTTTAGAAGTTCTTATCTCCACTTGCTTACCATATTTCCATATATGCACCAATGGACTTGATTAACACGTTAAAGCATACCTCATGTCTCCTAGTACACATAACCTTCTCTAGTCTTGTCTTACTTATCTAACATTGGTATTGGTTTTGAAATGTTACCAAACCCTCATTTAATCTACCTTTAATCATTCTAATAGCATTCTAGTGCCATCTCATCTAAAATTCCCTTTAACACTTCTCCCTATTAATAGGTATGTACCATTGTTCATCTAGAGTTCTTATTAAGTTATTAAATATTTTAGTTAGTCATTTAGGGTTTTTAATATCCTCCTTTGCTCATTATATTCTCATATTCATATTATTGGACTTTAATATTCATACTAACCACCAACTCGTAACACGTAACTAAGTACTTAGCATGTATCTATCTCTCTTATACTTAGAATGCATACTAGGAAGAACTTGGATATTGCACTTTACTATTTAATCAATTTTGAATGGAGACTTTTTTATCCAAGGAGAAGCAACCAAGGAATCCTCTAATTTGAATACCCATTCTTAACAATTATTCAATTATTATTATTATTATTATTTTCAATTTAACTTTATAATAGAATTGCAACTAAAATTTTAAATTGATGTAAAATTGAAAACAAATATATATAATTGTTAAAATATATAAAATTGAGGTAAATAATAATAATAATATTACTACCCATATTCAGAGTTGAGACGGTTCTAAGATATGGGTAACCATAATAGCACCAAACACTCGTAAAACCCATGAGCACTAGGAAACAATCATAAAACTGGTAGCATAATAACTGTAACTACAACATATATCCCAAGATCTCAACTTGCAAATAAAGTACACTTCCAATATCATCCTTATCCCTAACTTCAATCAGTCAATTCACAAACTATCATGTTCAATATCACAATCATACTCATGCTCATAATAAATTAGTCATTTTTAGTAATGAACAAATATAATTTTCATATTTATCACATTTACCAATTACATTGTCAATACAATTTAAGCTAATATACATATACTAGCTAATACTACATACTTCTTTTACACTCATGGAGCTCTACTGCTATCTCAATTCCTTGGCTTCCTTGTTTCAAAGGATGTTCATTGTTTCTAACTTTTCCTGCAAACTCAGGTGAGTAGAGGGGGTGAGCTTTGAGGAAAATCTCAGTGAGAACATAATATATATAATATGCATGAAACATAGGAAAAAAGCTTTTTGTCACATCCCACTTTTGGGATATGACGGTCCTAGGGCATGGGTAAGCCTAAAGCCACCAAAAACCCGTAGAACCCACGTCTGCTGTCAAATCCAATACGGTATCATGCACTAACCACAAATAACTTATGCAAATTTACC